>JAPFFP010042669.1:0-13903 GCA_026153255.1 Solanum medicagineum
TTTCCCAAAAACTTTTTGAATGGGTTTTCAATTTCCGTTAAAATAATTAAAAAAATACGAGGCATGTCCACGTCTTAGGCGCGAAGCCTTGCCTGCTCACAACCACTATTTTTCGTCTCAGATCAAGACACTATTTTTCAATTCGGTTGCTCTAAAATTTGAACAAGACCATTTTGCCACTCAATTTTCCATGCTGATTGCATATCTGGTCTCGAATTCACAAAAGGAGCATGAAAACATGCGTTACGCACAAATCTCTATTTTGGAGGTATTTTGATAATTGTACCGAGTGTTACATCATCTCCCCCTTGGGATCATTCGTCCTCGAATGATGAGTAAAGGTGGATATCAAGGCGCGAATGGACTCAAAACTCATCTCACATTCACATCTATCAATTAACCTCTTTACTCTATCTTAGTCATGAATCAGCTCTATCTGAACTTAAGAATAGACAATCAACTCAAGAAAAAGACGATCAATTAGTTAAGGGCAAGAAATTAACTTCAACATTCTCATCATTTAGCATGAATAGGTGCGGATATTAGCTTTCATCTCTTGATCAGCTTCCTATGTGATTTCCTCAACAAATTGATTTCTCCACAGGACTTTGACTGCGGCTATCTCTGTTGTCCTCAACTTGCGAATTTGACTATCAAGGATTTGGACCGGAATTTCCTCATAGGTCAAGCTATCCTTCGCTCCAATGCTCTCCACAGGGATCACGAAGTTAGGATCTCCCAAACATTTCTTCAACATCGACACATGAAATTCTAGATGGATTCTATCTAACTCGGAAGGCAACTCTGATTCATAAGCAACTTTCCTAATCCTCTTCATAATCTAATAAGGTCCAATGTAGCGTGGACCCAATTTACCCTTATCCCCAAATATCATGACACCTATCCTAGGTGATACTTTCAAATATACCAAATCATTTACTATCTAGCGACTATGTGCAGTATTCAACCTCTCTTTAATGACCTTAACCTTCTCCATTGATTGATGGATAAGATCAGACCCAATCAACTCTGTTTCTCCAACCTCGAACCACCCAATTGGTGATTGACATCTCCTCCCATACAAAGCTTCGTAGGGAGCTATCTGAATGCTTGCATGATAACTATTGTTATATGTAAATTCAATCAATGGTAGGTGATCATCCCAATTTCTCTTGAAATCAAGAATGTAGGCTCTCAAGATATCCTCTAATGTCTGAATTGTACGTTATGTCTGACCATCTATCTGTGGATAAAAAGCTGTGCTCAAATTCACTTTGGTGCCCAATCCTTTCTAGAATGATATCCAGAATTAGGGGTGAATTGAGCTCCTCTGTCCAAAATGATAGACAAGAGAACTCCATGTAACCTCATAATCGCTTGGATGTACAACTTGGCATACTTCTCTACAGTGTTGGTTATCTAAACTACTAAGAAATGAGCTAATTTGGTCATCCTATCTACAATCACCCATATCAAATCATGTTGCGTTCAAGACCTCGTTAAAGCAGTAATGAAGTCCGTATTGATCATCTCTCACTTTCATTTCAGAAACTTCAAGTTCTGAGCTAATCCACATGGCCGTTGATGCTCAGCTTTCACCTGCTGACAATTTGGGCACTTGGAAACAAATTCAACAATATATCTCTTCATTCTTCTCCACCAATAGACTTCTCTCAAGTCATGGTACATCTTGGTATAGCCAGGATGAATGGAATATCTAGTGCTATAAGCTTCAGCCATGATTCTATCTCGAATACCATCAACATCTGGAACGCATAATCTACTCTAGTATCTGAATACCCCATCTCTCGCTTTGTAGAAGACCATCACTTTCTCTTTGTGGATAGCCTCCTTCAATTGGAGTATGACAGGATCCCGATCTTGCTTTTGTTTCACCTTTACCACCAAAGATAAAGCAGACCCATTTTAAATATTAACTCTTCCCTCATCATTCTCCTCAAGTTGAACTCCCAATCGGGCTAATCGATGTACTTCTTTAGCTAGCTCCTTCTTCCTTTCCTTAATTTGGGTTGTGCTACCTATTGACAACTTGCTAAGAGCGTCAGCAACAATGTTAGCTTTACCTGGATGGTAGAGAATGCCCATGTCATAATCCTTGAGCAACTCCATCTATCTTCTCTGTCACAGGTTGAGCTTTTTCTGACTAAAGACATACTGCAAGGTCTTGTGGTCTGTGAACACATCCACATGAACTCCATATAAGTAGTGGCACCTGATTTTAAGTGCAAATACCACCGTTGCCAACTCAAAATCATGGGTCAGATAGTTTCTCTCATGAATCTTAAGTTATCTAGAAGCATATGTTATCACTTTCCCTCTCTGCATCAGTACACATCCCAATCAAACTCTCGAAGCATCACAATAGATCATAAAGTCCTCTGTTCCATCGATCAAGGTTAAGGTTAGAACTAGTGCAGTAATTAGTCTAGTCTTCAATTCATGGAAACTCTTATCACATTCGTCGGATCACTGAAACTTGATCTTTTTCTGAGTCAACTTAGTCAATGGTGCAGATAAGGAAGAAAATCCCTCAACAAATCGGCAGTAGTAGCCTGCCAACCTTAAGAAACTTCTTATGTCAGTTAGAGAGGTTGGCCTAGGCCAGTTTTTAACCGCTTTGAGCTTCAAAGCATCCACTCGAATACCATCACTGGAGACAAAATGGCCTAGGAAAGCCACCTACTTAAGCCAAAATTCATATTTTGAGAATTTTGCATACAACTCATGATCCTTAAGTGTTTAGAGGACAATTCTGAGGTGATTTGCATATTCCTCTTCATCTACTGAATATACTAATATGTAGTCAATGAACACAATCACAAACATATCAAGATACTGTTTGAACACTGTATTCATCAAGTCCATGAAGTCTACAGGTGCATTCGTTAACCCAAAGGACATGACCAATAACTCAAAATGACCATATCTAGTCCTAAAGGCTATCTTTGGAATGTCACATTCCCTCATTTTCAATTGAAAGTAGCCAGATCTAAGGTCTATTTTTGAGAAACAAGAGGCACCCTAAAGTTGGTCAAACAAATTGTCTATCCTTGGGAGAGGTTACTTATTCTTTATTGTAACCTTATTCAGTTGCCTATAGTCAATACACATTCTGAGAGATCCATCTTTCTTTCACACGAATAGGACATGAGCACCCCAAGGAGAAACACTCGGCCTTATGAAGCCCTTCTCTAACAATTCTTTCAATTGTTCTTTCAATTATTTCAACTTAGGGGGGGCTATCCCACAAGTTGGAATTGAGATAGGTTGCGTGTCAAGAACAACATCAATCCCAAAGTCAATGTCCCTATCAGGATGGACTTCGGGAAGATCCTCGGGAAATACTTCTGGAAACTCATTCACAATCGGGACTGACTCAAGAGGAGGAGACTCAATATCATCAGATTTTATCTCTCATAAGGTGGTAGATACAACCCTTAACAATCATCTTTCTTGCTCTAAGATAGGAGATAAACTTTCCTTTAGGTGCTACTAAATCACCCGTCCACTCTAGAACCAATTCATTCGAGAATTGGAACTTAACAGTTCGGGCTCTACAATCAACAGAGGCATAACATACATAGAGAAAACCAATGCCAAGGATCAAATAATCAGTCATATCTAACTCAATTAGATCAATGATAGTATCCCTATGATGGATGCACACTATACAAGCTCTATAGACTCTCTCAGCCCAAATATACTTACCCACTAGAGTAGAAACATCAAAGGGTTCAAGAAGACTCTCAGGGGTTCTATCAAATCTACTGGCAACATAAAGAGTTACAAAAGATAACGTGGCACTAGGATCCATCAACATATAATAATTAATAGTAAAGACTCGAATCATACCTGTCATAATATTTGGGAGTTCTCCTGATCATATTGACTACCCATGGCATAGAAACGATTTGTGGCCCTACTTGTGCCTGACGTAGTACTTCTCTAATTTCCTTTAGCTGGTGGGGCTGGTGCAGAAGATTGAGCATCAGTCAGCCTACTTTGGACAATCTCTCTGATAGTGACCTGCTTGGCCACACTTGTAGCATACATCACTCCGCTCACGACATATCCCCAAGTACAATTTACCACACTTCCCACATGTTGTCTTATCCAATGAACCTTGAGCCACACTGTCTTATGATTGAGATCCATGGGCTCTAACATTCTAGGATCTCTGATCATTTCTAACTCTAGTTACAACTGCACTAACAGATGATGGTGTTGGAAATCAATTTCCGTTCCCCTTCCTTGTAACCTCATGGTTGGATGTTTTTGCTTTCTTATTTTTGAACTCCACATTATCCTGCTGCCTCTCCTCATCAGCTTGTTGCACAAAGATTATCAATCTCCCAATGTCTACGTCACTCACAAGCATTGCTCCCCTTCCATCCCTCTTTGGCCCCCTATTCAATCCATCAACATACATTCCCATCCTCCCCCTCATATTAGCAACCATGTCCGGAGCATAGCAAGACAATTTAGTAAACTTCAGCCCATACTCTTGCACAGTCATAGAGCCCTGCTTCAAGTTTAAGAAATCTCTTACCTTTGCCTCTCTTCGCTCTCTTGTAAAGAAGCGCCCAAAGAAGGCTTCCTCGAACATAGCCTAAGTCAGCATGGGGGCATCCTTTTATCTACCCTTCTTCCATTGGTCAAACCACAATCTAGCCGCACCCTTTAGTTCATAAGCAGCTAGTTCCACTCTATCAGCATCAACCACATGCATCACTTGGAACACTTTTTGAAGCTCCTCTAGATGGTTCTCAGGATACTGAGTGGATGTAGACCCTATGAACTTAGGTGGATTCATCCTCAAGAATTCTCAGACTCTAGAAGTGTAAAGGGCATCCTATCGACCCGCTCCTTGTCTCGCAGTAGGTGCTGTGACATCCTGGGCTTGAGTTTGAATAGCCTGGCGAAGCTCAACATTGGAGACCTTATCTTGTGAGGGATGCACAGCAGGGACAGCTGGTTCCACGGGCTCCTCATGTCCTTGAGGCTCAGGTGGGTTAACATGTTGTCTGGCGGGACGTCCTCTACCTCTAACGGCTCTTTTGGAGGCATGATCACAATTTTGCGATGTGCAAAGCAAGAATTAGAAGAGATCTTTCATAGAGTATAACTCTGTAGCACAATGTAGAACATCAATAAGGGGAAATTATTCCTAATGTCCTATAGTCTCATGTTTATCAAGTGTGGTCGACGACACACCCATAAAAAAGACTCTACTAGACAAGACTTCATAGACTCCCCAAGACACTTGAACTCATGCTCAGATACCAAGTTTTCACGCCCCAGGAGGGGACCCAAGGCATGGTCAACACCCAGAGACTATTGCTACTCCCCAAGTGAACCACTTGGCCTCATCACATGGATTCATTCATACATTCTACTAATCAGAAGAAGACATAAAGAATATAAATTGGCACATCTCTCTAATCTCAGATAATAATATAAATGAAAGGCTAGTAGAAAGAACTAGCTCACAGTCTTAACAATCAACATTCGAATTTAGTCTATGAAGCCTCTATCACCATCAAGTGGTATCAATGACAGACCTATGGCTACCTCAATAAAAAATAAGCTAATAATGTCTAACTCTATAGTAAGATAAAAGTAGCATAAATCCTCTGAAGTAGGGGAGGCTAACCAATCAGATGAACATTCAAGATCCTCAACGATGCACCTATTGATGATCTTTAATCCCTATATCTGCATCATAAAATAATGCAGCACCGAGTGACATCAGTACGTTAAATGTACAGTATGTAAAATAGCTGAATGAAACTGAAACAAGTAAAATAAGATGAAACGACAATTAATTCAATATTGAAATCAATCAACTTGTCAAATATCTATCTAAAGCAAGAATAAAAAGTACATAAGTGATCCATCGACCCATCAAATCTCATCAATCAAATCAGACTCTCTTAGAGGGACTCATATCAACTCATCTCAACTCAGAGTATTCAGTTTGAAAACTTTCTGGGAGTTTCTCTTATCCGACAACAATCACTTATGAGCCAATGATTGTACAATAATCTCACTGATTTTGACACAACCATTTCGTACTTGCTAGGTAGGGAATATATCAAAACCATAATAGACAAGTCTAAATGGAGACAACAATCTATAAGTCCTCTATTGATTTCAGGGACTTATAATTAGAGGGAACCTCAGCATACTGTGATGTGATGGTCCTAATACTCACTAAGCTTAGCTACATAGTTTGACGAGTGCAAGTTGGATTAACTCTTACTCTTTTGGTGCTTGATACTCCCATGACTCAATGCTCATAAAATAATCCATCCAATCAAACTATCTCAATCATCTCATCTCAAATCAGCCTCATAGAGGCACTACATTCAATCAGTCTCATAGAGAATCTAATCATCTCATCCATAAACATCCCAATCATTAGCTCAAGGCTTAGAACAATTAGAGAACAATTGAATAGACAAATCATTAGAGTTCATTTGGGAAGACTGATGGACCATCAAATACTATCAATCTATCATCATTCTCACATTCTAAAACAATCTCTATCAACATTCTTTATCAAGGTTCTTAACTCAATCCCTATCTTCATTCATGCATACTTTCAAAATTATCATGCAAGATTATGGAAAATATTCAATTCAAGAAAGATAAGTTTATGATCATCATCAACATATGAAAATAAATGTAAGTAATATAATTTTCCAAAAAATCTTCAAGAAACATTCAAGAGTCGTGTATGTAAACTCATTATACTTTCAACTCTTCTATTACCATCTATGAGACACATGAGAGAACAATATCATGCTTTTAGTTTAGCTTACATATCTGGGATGAAGCTATCAACAATCAAGCTCTCAAGAATCCTCTTGAACTCTTCAATCTTACGTTCTTCTTTCTTCTCTCTCAAGCCCTAATTTTTCAATGAATTATAAAAGACTTAGAATGGGGTTTAAGACCCTATTTATGCATCAAAATGACCTAATTTGATCGTGTTTTGAGTTTAGGAGGCATTAGAAATTAACTAGAATGCCCCACAAATTAAAAAGAAAAAGTTCACTTAGAAAACTGCCCAGTCTGCGATGCGGACGGACGCAAAACTATATATTTTTTGCCAAAAGTTTTCCAAATGAGTTTTCAGTTTCCGTCAAAAAAATTAATAAAAATACAAGGCATGTCTGCATCATGCCTAGGACGCGTACAACCACTGTTTTTCATCTCGGATAAAAAATTATTTTTCGATCCGGTTGCTCTAAAATCCAAACAAGACCATTCTTCTCACTCAATTTCCAGGCTGATTTCATATTTGGTCTCGGATTCACAAAGAAGCATGGGAATATGCATTATACGCATATCTCTATTCTAGGGGTATTTCGATAATTTTACCGGGTGTTATAGAAACTCAATAGTATATATCACCGCATTAAAAAAAATAATTAAGATTATTAGAAAGAAATAGTTGTCCATAATCATATGTAAATTAAATTTTTAATGTTATATACCTGCTTTTACTTGTCCAAAAATTTGATTGTCTTTCAAATCCTTTATTAAGTGGTCCAATTTAATTTTAAGGACCCTACTTAAAACTTTAGGATGAACTTCAGGTTTCAAGCCTCTTTTCTCCACAAATCTAGTGATCTCTGGCCACTTAGGATTACAACCGGTTTCAAGCAGGGCCAACACCATCATCTGCTAGTGCTCGCCCAGAAACAGAAATGAACAGAGGTCTCAGGATTTTGGAGCTCAGGGATCTCAGTCGTAGGCTAGTGTGGCTCAAGGTTTATGGGGTAAGCCACTACGTGGTAAGTGCGGCAAGTTGTACTTGGGGAGATGTCGTGAGGGAAGCGATGCATATTACAAGTGTAGCCAACTGGGTCACTTTCAGAAGGATTGTCCAAAGTGGATTGATAGGGCTTAGTCTTTTGCACCAGCCCCACTAGCTAGAGGAAACCAAAAAAGTGCTATATTAGGCGCAAGCAGAGCCACGAACTGTTTGTATGCCGTGGGTAGTCGCTAAGATCAGGAGAACTACCTGGATGTTATAACAGGTATGATTCGATTCTTTACTCTTGATTGGTATGCTTTGATGGATCCAGGTGTCACATCATCATTTATGTCTCCTCATGTGCTAGTAGATTTGATAAAACTCCTGAGTGTCTTCTTGAACCCTTTGATGTTTCTACTCCAGTTGGTGAGTCTATTCTAGCTGAATGAATATATAGAGATTGTGTAGTGTCCATCCATCATAGGGATACTCTTACTGATTTGATTGAGATAGAGATGGTTGATTTTGATATGATCCTTGGCATGGATTGGCTCCACGCCTGCTATGCCTCCATTGATTGTAGGACCCAAACCGTTAAGTTCCAATTCCCGAACGAATCGATCCTAGAATAGAAAGGTGATTCTGTTGCACCTATGGATAAGTTTATCTCCTACCTTAGGGCTAGAAAGCTAATAACAAAGGGTTTCATCTATCACCTTGTGCGAGTTAAGTTTGATGATGTTGTGCCTCCTACTCTAGAGTCGGTCCAGATCGTGAATAAGTTTCTTGAAGCTTTTTATGAGGATTTTCCTGGAGTCCCTCCTGAAAGGGAGATTGACTTCTGGATTATTGTTCTCCTCGATACTTAGCCTATCTCTATCCCACCTTATAGAATGGCCCCCACTGAGTTGAAAGAATTAAAAGAGCAATTGAGAGATTTGTTAGAGAAGGGCTTTATTAGGCCAAGTGTTTCTCCTTGGGGTGCTCATGTCCTATTCATTCGAAAGAAAGATGGGTCTCTCAGAATGTGCATTGATTATAGGAAACTGAACAAGGTCACGATAAGAATAAATATCCTCTCCCAGGATAGATGATCTATTTGACCAACTTCAGGGTACCTCTTGCTTCTCAAAGATAGAACTCATATCTGGTTACCATGCATAAATTGAAAGTAAGGGAATGTGACATTCAGGTACATGTCAATCACCTTAGAATTGTCCTCCAGACTCTCAAAGACCATGAGTTGTATGCAAAATTTTTGAAGTGTGAATTTTGGCTCAAGTCTGTGACTTTTCTAGGCTATATTATCTCGGTAATGGCATTCAAGTAGACACCCAAAAGATTGAAGTGGTTAAGAACTGACTCAGACCAATCTCTCTAACTAACATCAGAAGTTTCTTAGGGTTGGCATGCTATTATCCCATATTCGTTGAAGGGATTTCTTCCATATCCTCACTATTAACTAGACTGACTCAGAAAAAGGTCAAGTTTTAATGGTCCAATGAATGTGAGAAGAGTTTCCAAGAGCTAAAACAAGATTGACTACTACACCAGTTTTAACCTTTCCTGATGGGACAGAGAACTTTGTGATATATTGTGATGCGTCTAGAGTTGGATTGGGTTGTGTGCTGATGCAAAGGGGAAAAGTGATAGCTTATGCTTCTAGATAGCTTAAGGTTCATGAGAGGAACTTATGATCTTGAGTTGGCAGCTATGGTGTTTGCACTTAAGATTTGACGCCACTACATATATGGTGTATATGTGGATGTGTTTACTGACTACAAGATCCTACAGTATGACTTCAGTCAGAAAGAGATCAACTTCTGGCAGATAAGATTGTTCGAGCTACTTAAGGACTATGACATGAGCATTCTCTACCACCTAGGTAAAGCTAACATTGTTACGGATGCTCTTAGCAGGTTGTTAATGGGTAGTACAACCCATGATGAGGAAAGGAAGAAAGAGTTGGCTAAAGGAGTGCATAGATTGGCCGAATTGTAAGTTCAACTCGAAAAGAATGATAAAGGAGAAGTCAATGTCCAGAACGGGTCTGCTTGATCTTTAGTAGTGCAGGTGAAAGAAAAGCAAGACCAAGATCATGTTTTACTTAAGTTGAAAAAAGTTGTCCATAAACAGAAGGTGATGATTTTCTCCAAAGGGGGAGATGATGTGTTTAGACATCAGAGTAGATTGTTTGTACCAAATGTTGATGGGGTTCCAGATAGAATTATGGTTGAAGCCCATAGCTCTAGATATTCCATTCATACCCTTGCTCTACCAAGATGTACCATGACTTGAGGAAGTCTATTGGTGGAGTGGAATGAAGAGGGATATTATTGAGTTTGTTTCCAAGTGCCTGAATTGTCAACAAGTTAAAGTCGAGCATTAAAGACCATGTGGATTGACTCAGAATTTTGAGATTCTTGAATGGAAGTAGGAGATAATCAACATGGACTTCATTACCGGCCTATTGAGGTCTCGAAAGCAATATGACTCAATATGGGTGATTGTGGATAGAATGACTAAATCAACTCACTTCTTAACAGTTAAGACGACTGATACTGCAGAAGAGTATGCCAAGTTGTATATCTGAGAAACTGTGAGGTTGCTAGAGTTCCCCTGACTATCATCTCAAACAAAGGAGCTCAATACACATCCCAATTTTGGAGATCTTTTCAAAAGGGATTGGATATTAAGGTGAATCTGAGTACTACCTTTCATCCTCTGACAGATGGCCAAGCACAACGTACCATTAAGACCTTAGAGGATATGTTAAGGTCTTATGTCTTTGACTTTAAGAGAAATTGGGATGACCATTTACCTCTAGTTGAATTTTCATATAACAATAGTTACCGTGCAAGTATTCAGATGGCTCCCTATGAGGCTTTGTTTGGGAGGAAATGCAGATCACCAATTGGTTGGTTTGAGGTTGGAGAAGCCGAGTTGATTGGACCCGATCTTATTCACCAATCAATGGAGAAGGTAAATGTTATTAGAGAAAGGTTGAAAACTACACAGAGCCGCCAGAAATCCTACACCGATGTGAGAAGGAGAGACCTAAAGTTTAGAGTGAGTAATTAGGTATACTTGAAAATATCACCCATGAAGGGTGTTATAAGATTTGGAAAAAAAAGGAAACTAAGTCCTCGCTATATTGGCCCCTGTCAGATTGTGAAGAGGATTGGGAATGTAGCTTATGAATTAGAGTTACCTTCGGAGCTAGACACGATTTATCTAGTTTTTAACGTTTCGATGTTGAAGAAATGTTTAGGAGATCCTTCATTGGTAATCCTCGTTGATAGTATTGGAGTGAAGGATAACTTATCTTATGAAGAAGTTCCAGTCCAAATTCTTGATCGTCAGATTCGCAAACTAAGGATTAAAGAGATAGCCTCAGTGAAAGTCTTGTGGAGGAATCAATTTGTTGAGGAAGCCACATGGGAAGCTGGGAAGGATATGAAAGATAAATACCTGCATCTTTCATGCCTGATGATGAAAATGATAATATCCTTACTCTTGATTTGAATTGATTTTTTTATCCCTGAGTTAACTTATTTATTCTTGAGTTTGAATAGCGATTGTCTAGATTGTTGATTGATCGATAATTTAGTTTGGTTGATTGATTGTCGAGAGGAGTCTTGATTGTTATTTATGCCTTGATATCCATCTTTACTCTTTATTTGAGGACCAATGATTCTAAGGGGCAGATAATGTAACACCCGATAAAATTATCAAAATACCCCCAGATGAGAGGCGCTTGCATAACGCATCTTCCCAAACTCCAACGGCAAGTCTGAGGCTGAAAATGTGATCAACACAATAATTATGGGGGAAAATGGTCTTGGTTGATTTTTAGAGCAACTGGATCAAAAGATAATTTTTTGATGTGAAAATGCAATTCTAGAAGAATGTCCAACATGTCCACGTCACAGAATTACATTTGGATGTGATTCCATATTTTTCTACAGGATTAGAAAAATTGATCGAAAAAACTTTGATGAAAAACCTGAAAACTGACCAAGTCCGTGACACGAACTTGGTACACCGAGGTAAAATGTTTCAGTTTTTCACGAGGGTCATTCCAAACTTTTCTTAATCCCTCCTAAACTTAAAACACGATCAAAATGGGTCATTTTGAGCATAAAAAAGGTTTTTACACTCATTCTTAAGCCTTTCTAAACTTCTAAAAAAGACTAGGGCTAAGGAGAAGAGAGGAAGAGCGAGGGTTCAAGAGAATTGGGGATGAATTCTTGCAAGGTTGATTGTCAAACTCCATACTAGGTATGTAAGGCTTAACTAAAACATGAAATTGTCCTTTCATGTGCCCCTATTGATGGTAATAGAAAGATTGTGAATGTATTTAGTCTCCATGCATGTTTCTTGAATATTTTCTTGTAAATTATATACATTCTATGTATTTTCATGTGTGATGATTTTTTTACTAATTAAATACTTCTCATGAGTTATTGCATAAATCGCATGTTATTTTGTAAAAAATTGCGTGAATGAACCTAGGGATTGAGTCTAAGGCCTTGATTTGAGAATGTTGATTGTGATTGTTATGTGAGCATGATGATAGGTTGACAGAACTTGATGGTCCTAAGAGTCCCCATAAATGATCTCTAAAGATTGGTTGAATTGATGATCCTCTTAATGATTGGTCTAAGCTATTTCGAAAGATATGATTGAGAATTGAGTTGATTAGATGACTAATAAGCCGAAGGGCCCGATTTTGATAGAACTGATAGAATGATGAGTGTCCTTATGAGACTAATTGATATGATTAATAGAGATGGATTGGCTTTTGAGCATTGAGTCTTGGGAAGCGTAGGTGAGGATTAAACTATTAAATCAGATGCTTTCTATTAATTGGAAGTCCCTAATACAATAGTGGACTTGATTGACCAAATCTATTATTGATCCAATTCATTCTTTACCTGGAAAGTACACAACGGTTGTGGCAATATCAGTAAGATTGTTGTACAATCATTGGCTCATAAGTGATTACTGTCGGATAAGAGTAATTCCCAAATAGGTTCTGTACCAAGGATTTGATTCAAACTGGATGAGATTGGATTGGAATTGATTGGTCATTGTCTACTGTTTGTTCTTGCTTTAGGTAGATATTTGACATTCTGATTGAGTATATTATGAGTTGATGTTATTTTATATTATTCTACCTATACCTATTTCATTTAGCCATATTACATACTCGTACATTTCACGTACTGACTTCCATGTAGATTGCATCGTTTCATGATGCAGAGACAGGTACTAGAGATCGTCAACAAGCACTTTGTTGAAGATCTATTTCACACATTAGTTGATTGGTGAGTCCTCGTAGACTTCGGAGGATGAACATGATTTGTTTCATCTAGCTTTCTAGAGTTAGACTTAGATTATCTTTATTTTGATATGAGGTAGCCGTGTTTCTGTTGTTGGCACCATTGAATAGTTGATAGATACTTCATACACTAGAGTTTAATTTGTTATGAGTTAAATATTTATTTTGGCTAGTTTCTTTCTTACTAATCTAATTGAGTTGACTTGATCATTTACTTATTGAGATTTTCCACCCCTTTTTCTATCTTTAGTCTTCCGCTGATTTGTTGAGAATGTTGATTGAATGAATGTAATGAGGCCAAGTGGTTTGTTTGGGGATTAGCATTGGTCTCTGGTGTCGTCCACGTTGAGGATACCTTCCTAGGGCGTGACTAAACAATAATTGTTCCAAAACTTGAGGAGGCTTCTTAAGTTCTGGAAGCTTTATTTTTCCTTTTTGACAACACATTGTGAAAATTGTTAATGCTTGTTTATTCTTTCCTCATACCAGAAAAGAGCTTCACAATGTTCTCACTCATATGGCCGCACAATGTTGTAGTATCTCCTATATCCCAATAATCTATAATTGCAATAGTACATATATGGTTAAGAACACAAAATTGTTCATACATTTTACCAAATATTTATATGAATAAAAGAGTGTTTCACAAGTACCTTTAATGGAAATGTCGCAACATTCAACCAGCACTCTATAGAAAGTAGTTGTCAAATTGATTAGTAGTTTTCAATTTATTGTACACATTTTTTGCCAAGATAGATTCTTGTTTAATACTA
>JAPFFP010042670.1:0-13903 GCA_026153255.1 Solanum medicagineum
AGGTATCAACCCCTCAATTGGTTGATGGTTGTCTCACCCAACCATCCATGGTGATTGAGGTATCAACCCCTCAATTGATTGATGGTTGTATCACCTTACCATCCATGGTGATTGAGGCATCACCACCTTAACTAGTCAATTGGTCAACTTACAATACTATATGTACTTTTCATGGAAACACCTCATATAAACACCCCTTTAATAATTACAAAATCATTTAACTGACAAAACATGCATTGGACCTTCTATGACTCAAGAATCCATAACCAGACATTTTATCAAATACTTGGCGGGTGTTTTATGCTAGTGTAAAATATGCAATTCAAGAGTGAAATCATGTGAGAAATTCTAATAGAAATCAACCCACCAATACTTGGTAAAACCCTTATATGAAATACGTTTAAAATCCCCATCAAATATCACAAGAGGTCATAATTCTACAACTTAAAACATGTATAATCATAATAGGCTATTCATCCTTTGGTGTAGACTTAAAATTAATAAACATGTGTTTTCAATGAAACTTTCATGAAAGCCCAATGTAGTATATGATCATAATCACTAGTGACTAATACCCACAAGAAATATAACTTGGGAACATGTAATTTTCAAAGAAATGGAAGATTGGGCTTCATTGGTGAAAGGTACCCATGAATGAAACCCACATACCTTAAACTTTGAGTTTCTTGAAATTGTGTTTTGAAAGAATTGAGGTTTGGAAGTGGGTCTTAGAATCCAAAGCTTGCTCTTAAGTTTCCTTGAATTTGTATTGGAGTTTTGATGGAAGCTCTTGTGATAATTTGAGAGTGTTTTTAAGTTGAGGGTAATGACTTGATCCTTTGGAATAGGTTTTAGGTCTTTTAAGGAGGTTAAGATAACATTGGAAGTCTAAAAAGGTCATTGGAATAAATTAATTTCATGAAAATGCCATTAATGAACGGATGGAAAAATAAGCGAAGTGATGCCCCACTGAAGGCCTCACAGGTCATGTGGCACTCCACAGGTCGTGCGGAGTGCCCGTGAGATACGACTTGGTCAAAAAATTGAAAGTTTGAAAACTTAGAAAAATTAATGTCATCGTCACTTTGACGGGAGTCCTTCACGGGACATATGGTGCTACATGGTCTGAGTAGTGGTCCGTTGAACTATACTTAGAGAAAACAAATGTTGCCAGACCACCCCACACCCAAGCCCATGGGACGTCTGACCTGCCATAGCCCGTCAAGGGGCCCGTGTTATCACAGTTGGTCAAAACTACTCCCAAACCCACTTTCCCCACTTGCACACACTCGACGATGAGCCACACGGCCTTTGCCACTGGCCATGCCCCATGCCTTAGACCAAAAATGGTCTCTTCCAGCTCAAGGAAGTCCACACGCTCTATCTGAAGCTTCACTGCCAGTCTAAGTGCCCGTGTCACATCACTGTTCATAAGGGTCTCACGAAAACGGCCATAACTCCTTTATCTGACCTCGAAATGAGGTGAAACCAAGTGCGTTGGAAAGCTAACGCAAACTGATTTCATTTGACATATCATGGGTTATATAGTTCTAAGTGTGATAAAAGTTATACTCGTTTAAAGTTGAGCCCTGCATAAACCATCACCCAAAACTCAACTCGTAGGGAAGTCTTGAACATGTCTAAGTACTAGAAGTCTCCCATGACCCTAATACACTCCCCACCTACATAAATAAGGCTTGAAACATAGAAATATAAGAGCAGGGAGTTACAAGGTGTCACAGAGACAACAATTACCTACACTAGTAGGATTTCAACAACTGTTTATTACTTCAAAACTCGAGCACTGTCAACTTACAGACTCACTCTTAACACAACATAAGTAATGAGAGTCAAAGCCACTCTCTCAACAACAACTCACTTAAAAAGCGAACAACTTCATACAATATTTATCCCTAAATAAATATTCTAAGAAGATTGCCAAACAAACTTGAACAGTCAAGAAAACCTAACTCTTGATCTTGATTGAGTGTTCTCCTTAGGTGCCCATGCTCTTGCTTGAGTGCTCTCAAGTTCTCAGATTGCAAAACCTATCTCATATAGGGTTTAAGATTGAATTTATATTGAACCCTAGAGACATTCCATGTAGGACTCCTTTCTTGAGTAGGGCACGCGATTTTTTTCCTCATAAGAGTCCTTTTCCGATGCTGCTGCCTTTCCAAGTCCCATTCTAATTTGTTTCCTTAAATGGCAATCCTTCTATAATTGGGATTCTGCTTTGGACTCCTGGTGCAACTACGCTAGACCTGGTTCCATTTTTCATCATCAAACTACATAATCATACCTGCAAAAATCCTAACAACTACCATATGCTAAGGTTGTTTCGAACATATAAAATATTGAAATATTTACAAATGAAAATTTTAAAAGATGGAAAGAACGTATTTTCTTATTGCTCGATGTTCATGGTGTTTCACATGATTTATTTAGTCCATAACCTAGTGGTAAAAGTGATGATAACATTTTAGAATTATGACAATCTGCCAATAAGGTATGTCGCAATATTATATTGTAAACTATTTCCTATGAACTGTTTGACGTGTATTGTAGTTAAAAACAAGCCGAGGTAATTTGGGAAGCCTTAATTAAGAAATTTACTGCTCAAGACGGTGCTAAAAGAGTTTGTAATATAAAGATATTAACATCAGATAAGTGATGTGAAGGATATGAAAAAGTAAATTAATGAATATCAAAAATTGCTTGAACACTTGAAGGAAGAACGAATTTTCGTACTAGAAAAATTTTTTGCTGGAGTGTTGATCGAAAAATTGTCTGAATCTTAGAATGATTATAAAAATAATTTAAAACATAAGTGAACAAATTTTACTATTGAAGATGTAGTGACTCATGTTTTAATTGAAGATACTAATAGAAAAGAATCTTTTAAAGCTAAACAACTGACTCTTAAGACAAATTTAGTACCAGGCCAAAGAAGTAATAATAACAGGTATGAATTGATCTTGAGGTTACAAGCCTAATAATCCCAACTTTAAGAAAAATAATAGTTGTTGTTTTACTCATGGAAAACCAGGTCATCATGCGACTTAATATAGGAAAATAATTAAAAATGATGAAAGAAATGGTTATCCTCTCAAAGCTAACTTAGCTGAAGGAGATGATATTATTGATGCTGCAATGTCTCAAGTGAACCTTGTAGAACATGTATAAGAATGGATGGTAGACTCTAGGGCTACTAGAACATTTATGCAAATCGAGAAGCAAATGCCTCATGTACATCAATAGGAGATGACGGTGAAGAGATCTACCTTGGATACTCAAGAACTACTAAAGTCTTGGGTGAAGGTAAAGTGCTCCTGAAGCTCCAAACAACTCCATTCTTAATTTCGTCTTCATGATGTTTATTATTGTGTACTTATTACTTAGTGTGTTAATCAAGAGAAAAATGTTTTTTTTTGTAATTAAAGGCAAAGTTATGTGGAATGTAGAGTTAAGGGAAGACAAAAGGTGGACGAGTTTGTCAACTTGAAGCTGGAGGGGATCAAAGAATATATCCTTAAGTTCATATAACTATCCAGATATGCTCCAGGGATGGTCTTAGACATGAGATCTAGAATGAGAAAGTTTGTATCCGGCTTGGGAAAACATGTGAAGAAGGGGTGCAGGGCAACATTGCTAATTCCAGACATGGATATCTCTAGGCTTATGGTCTATGCATAACAACTTGAGGAGGATAAGAAGAGGGATAGGGAGGAGCACTTGAGCAAGAAGGCTAGGTCAGCAGGGCATCAACCTAGCCAGCATAAGCAGAGTAAGGGGACAGGTCTTATTTTCCGAAGAGGTCTTCAAATTATGCACCATCCTCGACAAGTGCACTAGCTCCGAGTAAAAGGTATGATTAGAAGTCTCAAGGCTATCAAAATTCTAGAGCTCATGATTCTCAATCCCAAGCTAGTGTGGTTCATGGTTTGAGAGAGAAACCACCATATGGAAAGTGCGGTAAACTCCATCTAGGTAAGTGCCATAAGGGTACAAATGCTTGCTATAGGTGCAAACAGACTGGTCACTTCCAGAATGAGTGCCCAATGAGGAGGCGGGGTGATGGAGGTAATAAAGCTCAGTCTTCAGCAGCACCACAAAGAGGTGACACAACTATACAAATAGTCTGTATGCGATGGAAAATTGACAGGATCAGGAAGTTGCATCATATAATGTCACGAGTACAGTTCAAGTCTTTTCCTATGATGCTTATGCCTTGCTTGACCCAAGTGCCACTTTATCATTTGTAACTCCATATGTGGCTAGTAAGTATGAGATCCTTCCTGAATATCTTGTTAAGCCCTTCGGTGTTTCTACTCCTGTTGGTGAGTCCATTCAAGCTGAAAGGGCATATAGAGATTGTACGTGTTATCTATCATAGGGCTACTTTGGCAAACTTAGTTGAGCTAGAGATGATCGACTTTGATGTGATTCTTGGCATGGAATGGCTTCACGCTTGTTATGCCTTTGTCAATTGTAGAACACGGGCGATCAAATTCTAATTTCTGAATGAGACTATCATAGAGTGGAGGGGTGATTCTATTACGCCTAAGGGTAAGTTTATTTCCTACCTTAAGGCCAGAAAGCTAATCTTAAAGGGATGTATTTATCACCTTATGCGAGTTAAGGCTGATGATGTAGGGTCTCCACCTTTTGAGTTAGTTCCAATTGCCAATGAGTTTCCTGATGTCTTTCTTGATGATTTGCCTGGAGTCCCTCCTGATAGGGAGATTGAATTTGGGATTGATGTTCTCCCTGATACCCAACCTATATCTATTCCGCCATATAGAATGACTCCTGCTTTGATGAAAGAACTGAAAGAGTAGTCGAAAGATCTCATGGATAAGGGATTTATTATGTCAAGTGTCTCTCCGTGGGGTGCTCCTATCCTATTCATTTGAAAGAAAGATGGTTCCCTCAGAATGTGCATAGATTATCGCCAATTGAATAAGGTGACCATTAAGAACAAATAACCCCTTCCAAGGATCGACGACTTGTTTGACCAACTTCAGGGTGCCACTATTTTCTCCATGATAGACCTCAGATCAGCCTATCACCAGTTTAAAGTGAGAGAATGTGACATCCCGATGTTGGCTTTTCGAACCCAATATGGTCCTTTTGAGTTTCTAGTAATGTCCTTCAGATTGATCAATGCTCATGTCACTTTCATGGACTTGATGAACAGAGTATTCAGACATTACCTTGATTTATTCGTGATAATATTCATCGATAATATTTTGGTGTACTCCAGAGATGAGGAATAGCATACTGATCACCTCTGGACTGTCCTTCAGACCCTCAAGAATAAGGTGTTGTATGCCAAATTTTCAAAATGTGAGTTCTGGATTAAATCATCATCATTTTTGGGCCATGTTGTCTTGGGTGATGGTATTCAAGTAGATATGCAGAAGATTGAGGCAGTTAAGAGCTGGCTAAGGCCTACCAATCCAACTAACATAAGGAGTTTTCTGGGTTTGGTTGGTTACTATCATTTGTTGAGGGATTCTCTTCTTTATCCTGACCATTGACATAATCTGGCTCAAAAGAAAGCTAAGTTTCAGTGGTCCAACGAGTGTGAGAAGAGCTTTCAAGAGTTGAAAAACAAATTAACTACTACACCAATGTTGACTCTACCTAAAGGGACTGATAATTTTGTGATCTATTATGATGCTTCTAGAGTGGGATTGAGATGCGTACCAGTGTAGAGATGTAAGGTCATAGCCTATGTTTATAGACAATTTAAGAACCACGAGAGGAACTATCTAACTCATGACTTAGAATAGGCTGCAGTGGTGTTTGAACTCAAGATTTGGAGCTACTAGTTGTATAGAGTGTATGTTGATGTATTCATAGACCATAAGAGCCTACAATATGCATTCACCCAGAGAGAGCTTAACTTGAGGTAGAGGAGATGGATTGAGTTGCTCAAGGACTACAATATGACATCCTCTACCATCTAGGTAAAGCTGATGCAGTTGCTAATGGTCTTAACATGTTATCTATGGGAAGCACTACTCATTTGGAAGATGAAAAGAAAGAGTTAGCTAAAGAGATGCACAGACTAGCGTGATTGGGAGTTCAACACAATGGATCTGGTAAAGGTGGAATACTTGTACATGATGGATCTACATTATCCCCTGTAGTAGAGGTAAAGGAGAAGCAAGATCGAGATCCCATCTTATCCCAATTGAAGGAAGATGTAGTATCATAGGTAAAGGAGAAGCAAGATCGACATCCCATCTTACTCCAATTGAAGGAAGATGTACACAAGCAGAAAGTGATGGCATTCGTCAAAGGGGGAGATGGGGTATTTATATTCCAAAGTAGATTGTGTGTTCTAGATACTGGGGTATTTGAGAAAGGGTCATGGCAGAAGCCTATAACTCTAGATATTCATCCATCCAGGGTTTACCAAAATGTAACGCGACTTGAGGGAGGTTTATTGGTGGAATGGGATGAAGAAAGACATTGCAAACTTTGTTTCTAAGTGCCCAAACTATCAATAAGTAAAAGTTGAGCACCAAAGGCCATGCGGAGTGGCCTAAATTTTGAAATTCTAGAATGGAAGTGGGAGATAATCAATATGGATTTCATCATAGTATTACTGAGGTCTGACAGATAACATGATTCGATTTGGGTGATTGTTGATAGGATGACTAAATCAGCCTACTTCATGGCAGTAAAGACTACTAATATGGCAGAGGACTATGCCCGATTGTATATCCGAGAGATTGTCAGATCTCCTCTTATAGATAGACTAAAAATCGAACAGAGTTCTTTTTGTAGCACTTCGCCCCTCTTTTTATTTATTCTTTTCCATTATATCAGATCGAGGAGCTCAGTTCACTGCCTAATTTTGGAAGTCCTTTCAGAAAGGGGTAGGTTCAAAGGTAAACATTAGCACTGCCTTCAACCCTCAGCCTGATGGTCAGGTAGAGCGGAAGATACAGACTTTGGAAGATATGTTGAGGGCCTGCGTCATTGACTTCAAAGGTAATTGGGATGACCACTGGCCTCTGATTGAGTTTTCCGATGACAACAACTTTCATTCAAGCATCCGAATGGCTCGTTATGAGGCCTTATATAGTAGGATATGCTGATCACCGATTTGGTGGATCGAGGTAGGTGAAGCGGGATTGATTAGGCTCGGACTGGGTCACTGAGATATGGAGAAAGTAAAGATCATCCAAGAGAGATTGAGAATCACCCAGAGTCTCCAGAAACCCTACACTGATATTAGTATAAGGGACCTAGATTTTGAAGTGAATGATTAAGTATACTTGAAAGTATCACCTATGAAGAGCGTGATGTGATTCAGGAAGAAGGGGAAGTGGAGTCCTCACCAAATTGTGAAGAGAGTGGGAAATGTAGCATATGAGTTTGAGCTACTACCGGAGGTAGCAGCTATTCATCCAGTCTTTATTTCTATGATTAAGAAGTTTTTGGGAGATCCGTCTTTTTGTTGTGCTTGTTAAAAGAGTTGGAGTGAAAGAGAGTTTAAGTTATGAAGTCATCTCAATGTAAATCCTTGATCGTCAAGTTCTCAAGCTGAGAACTAAAGAGGTTGCATTGGTAAAAGTGTTATGGAAAAGTCAATTCATTGAAGAGGCTACATGGGAAGCTAA
Organism: Solanum medicagineum; assembly: GCA_026153255.1. Taxonomy (NCBI): domain Eukaryota; kingdom Viridiplantae; phylum Streptophyta; class Magnoliopsida; order Solanales; family Solanaceae; genus Solanum; species Solanum medicagineum. Next base: position 7,641 of record JAPFFP010042670.1, read on the forward strand.
AATTATATGAATGGTAGATATCCTCACTTATTCGTGCCTTCTAATGATGAAATTGATGGTGATAATTCATTTCTACTCTCTGAATTACTTTCCCATTGTTTAGTTGAGTTCTTATCTCTGATGTCACGCCCGGGGCGAGTACCCATGGCATGGCTGGCACTCAGAGACTATTGCTAGTCTCCAAGTGAACCACTTGGCCTCATCTCACATCATTCTCGATAGAAGAAAGTACTTCATAAAGACAATCAATTTAAATAAATACTAGGTCTCTTTCAATAGTAGGTTTTTAATAGTTAAAAAATTTGGAACATCAATAACAACCAATCAGCTTTACTCAATGTCTATGAAGCCTCTATCAAACTCTAGAAAGTGCCATGACAAGTCCCATGCTACCACAAAGAAATAACTATGACTACTCAATATATGAAAGAAAAATAAAGGCTCCTCTAGATAGCAAGGAGGGCTCACCAAATCAGGTGAATACGATAAGATCTTCAACGAGATGCCTATTGATGACCTCTAATACTTGTATCTGCATCATAAAATGATACAGTCCAAATGGATGTCAGTACATGTAATATATCAATTTTTAAATGATTGGAAAGGAGAGAACATTATCAAATATACTCAACTCAAGTAACTGGACCCAAAATTAACTCAACTCAACTCAAAATAGTAATTCATGCAAATTTACGAATAAAGTTCTGCTTTGCAAGTAAACTCAATAATATGCAACTCATGCCAAAACGTTCAATTTATGTAGTAAAATAATGCTTCTAAAATAAACTCTAACATGCAACTTATGTCAAATTAGTTATGCAAAGTTAGGGAGTTTCTCTAACCAACAACAATCCCACTACCCTCATTGATGATGCACAAAGATTGCAGCATCATTGCTCGCCCGTCCAATACTTTCCAAGGTAAGGACGCTTACCTCTACTTTTGGATCCGCTAGCCTTGTCTCTCTTTTTGGGTCAAGAGTCAATAGAGTTAACTGCACGGTTATTACCTTGGCAACATAGTTTTGGATGTTGTCCTCTTACCCAAATAGTACTCCCAAAATATTCTTTTTAAAAGTCTCAAATAAACTCATCTCAATTGTTTGAAATTAATGTTCAATTTCATCAAAACATGTCTAATCTCCTCAAGGCTCTTCCTCAACTCATTATTTATGCTCAAAACTTAGGTTCATGCAATCTTAATAAAGTATGTTCAAAATCATCTTTGTTAACGCATACAAACAACCATACATCTTAATTTAAAATAATGCATGAAATTAAATATATTTCTTAATTAGGGTTCATATGAATGAATACATGAACATGCATCAAATCGAGTACCCGACTCGTAAAAATCATTAACACTTTTTACATACAAGAAACTCAATAGTATGATAAACAACTCAAGAATTCAATTCACATATTAGGATAAAACTCTACTCGAACTCAATTACAAGAAATCAACATGGGGGGTGCATGGATGAACTCAATCCAACACTATGAGTAGCCTTACTTACTTGGGATATTCAGATTTTTGAAGAATTTTGAAGAATTCTCTTGAAACTAGCTTTTCTCCTCTTGGAACCTTATTCAATGCCTTGGAATATGTTTTGCACGTAAATAGACTAAATGGTTATGTTTAGGAGCTTATAGATGTAAAACGTCGAGTTTTGGCTTTGAAAGGGCCAGAAAAGACCAAAAAAACCCTCCTAAAAAAACTATCAAAAGTCGTCGGGGGGCCATCTACAACTCCTAGGGTTTCTTTCGTAAACTTTTGCACAAATTTTGAGGTCTCTGGATGAATTCCATGAGTCCAATCTATGGCTCGTAGAAGTTTCTATTACCTGTACATTGTTCCGTAAAGTCTAGGACCAAAAATATGGATTCTCAAGACTTTTTACATGAGCTAGTAGACAAATCGTGTTTTCTTCCATGGCCTATAGTAGGTTTCGTATGTCCAACTCTGCTCTGACAATCTTCAATAACACGGTCATAACTTTTGACTCCAAACTCCAAATGAGGTGAAATCAGTTGCGTTGGAAAAGTTAATTCAAAGAACTTTAATTTGGTAGGTCACGGGCTACCTATTTCTTTGTGTGTTAAGAGTTATGGTCATTTAAAATTTACCCTATCATAATCTAACATTAGAAACTCAATTTATAGGGATTTTTTGAACTCGACTAAGTACTAGAGGTATTTTATGAGCCTAATCCACTTCTAATACTTTTCAAACATATAAGAATGAGCCTTAGAATATAGGTACATGTAAGGTATCACTAGGTTCAAGCTTATATATTTACGAAAGAAAAATTCGGGTCCTATAAATATAGTTGTGGGTTATTACAATCTCTCCCCCTTGGGATCATTTGTCATCGAATGATGAGTGAAACAAGGATGAATTCAAGGCATGAATAATAGTTGAGACTCCATCCGATCAATGAATCACACTCAACCAATACGGACAGTCACAATTCAAACTTATAATAGACAAATCTAATCAGATCAAGAGTAGGGACATTACCTCATAAATTCTCACCATTAGACACGAATGGAACATTAGAGATCAATCACTTTGAATCATTCAAACACCTTGGCTATTAGTTATTAGAACTCAAGAAGGAAGTCATCAAATCCAATTTGAGAATGGGACCATCTCGATATATAAGACTCTATAGATAACTCTCAAGCTTAGCATCTCATCTCAACTATGCTCCTTTTCATGGAACTACACTCCATCACTTGAAGCTTGTATCTCCTAGTCGAATCTCCACCTAACCACATCCTCTTATTCCATTCAAGCCTAATTCTAAGCCCCTAAGTGTATCCCTAAGATGACCATATTAACACAAAGCTAATCCTTAAAACTCAAGCTCTATACCTCCTCTGGGACTTTTATTGATATAGCACTACTCCTTCTCGCCACTCTAACATAAATACGTGGAACACTCATTTGAAAGTTATCAATAGCCTTCTCCAATCACTCACATAATGAGATCCACACATTCAAGCCTATCACCATAACCACTTCAACTATATCTAAGAATTATCAAGGCTACTTGGCATTTCTACCTCTATCATTGAGTGAGCTCTCACTCAAAGACACACCAGCGTATGTTTACCTAGAGACACTCCACCTTACCTTTACCTATCTACTCCACCTCATAAGGCCTCAACTCGCTCTTCCTCAACATATATAATCTGAATGAAAGGAGGACATCATATTTATCACATTAAAGAACATCCACCCTAACTCATCAACAATAATTCATCTGCTATCATTAATGTCTCTATCAAGAATGGAAAGAAGGATCACTAGAAAGGCTTAGGGTGAAATATCATAAGCACGATACATTCGAGAAATTTTATTGAAGAGCATTCATAATGTGATACAATCTCATTATCTTTTTAGGATCTATCATGCTTTTACAGAATCAAACATCTTATGAAACTCAAGTCGTACCTTGTATGACATAAGGTTGGGGACTCTAAGATTCATGAGATAAAGGTACAACTGTCACTTCTAATCCTCATATCTCAACATGAATGTGAATCAGCATCGGGTGCATAGGTCTAGCTCAAAAGCATGGCGCTCATACATGGAACAAAATAGAGTATCACCTTAATCGAGCTACAAGGAATAGAAGAGATAGGAAAGCATCAATTCCTCATCCTGGTCAACTTATTACTATCGAAAGCTCAAGACTCACTTTAGTTTATTAACTCCTTATCTTCCTTTTAGCTCGAAGGTCCACTCCCGAGTCTGCGAACCAATTCTCTTTATTAAGCTATAAGTATAGCTCTCCTCCTATGCTATCCACAAGAACACCTTAAACTCTCTTAGTATACTATTCTCAAGGATGTAAAATTGCTATTAGAATTTCTGCTGACTACTCTTAAATTAGTCCTAGTTCTATGGGCATTTTTTCTATACTTCTTGTTCTGTTCTTTGGCATACATAATCACTTCCTATAACTCTTATAATCTAACCTATTTGTTTAATATGCTAATATTCAACTTCTAAGATCAAAATATTTGACTAAAGTAGTCTTGGATTGCAAGGAAAATCTCATTGTCACTTATAAATAAATCCCCATCAACCTAATTACCTAAGGATGAGAAGAATGCTTACACCAACTTACTCTATATTGACAACCCAATATCACTCACACATTCACTATGCCTCCTTATCTGACTAAGCTCATAACTTTTTGAATCTCATGGGCCTCTCAATCATAATCCTAGTTTAGATCTATCACCTTGAAAGCACTTCGTACCCTTTATCAAAATTGATAGAGTCATCTATGAGACCTAATCTACAGGACATGGTTCAACCTGCGGATCGTGACTTGGCCCATAGAAACATGTGTCACAAAATTTGAGCTACTGGAATTGCAGCTTCAAATCTATGAACACGCAGGATGACTCTAATGTCGCCCAAGTTACACCTCCTTTTCGAGGATAAAGTGGTCGTTGTCAAGAAATAGAATCTAACCAAGGTTAGGGTCAAACCCACAGGGAATACGTGGATTCAAAAGTATTCAATGACTGAAATTTGAGTAGTTAACCGATTTACTTCCCCAAGGGGGGGGGGGGGTTTGCCATAATCAATGGAAAATAAACCTGACTAATACAAGAGTGAAATCAATATGGAGAGAAACTAGGGCATTGTGTTCCCAATGATTTCCTAACTCAGTATTAGTGGATAACTTAATTCTTTTCTAGTATGTAGCATGCAAGATGGTAAGTTAAGTTCACCAAGCCCTTTGGTAAGAGGTGAATTTCACTATGTGACTTGGCCCATCTCCGTAGTGCTCATTACTAATCCTTACCTATTTGTCCCAGTACAACCTCCCCTTGACCTAGTTTGGTTGACTAGACGAGAACACATCAATCGAATTCTGTTAATTAATCTCTTTTCCTATTCATTACTACCTTGGTCCAGCCAGTAACACTAGGCGTGTTCTAATGTTGTCCACCGCAAGAAAACATGCAAAATGAAGATAATTAATTAATATATGCAAGCACACTTTCCAAGAATTATGAATTATCTGGTTTTACCTTGTTAGTTTTTTATGGTTCCCACAACCCTAGTTGTGGATTGAGCTGCCCATACTTTGTGTAGAGCAAGAATCATGAATTGGAAGAACATAATTGAGCACTTACATAATTGAACTATGAATAAGCAAATCCAACTTCAAAGAGAATCACAAGATTAAATATGAAACTAAAGTACAAGTGTTCTCAATACTTTCCAATGTAATCTCACTATTTTTTCTCTCTAATTACTGAGTTTTCTAAGTACTATATGAAAACTTCTAAAAAATAATGTAAAAAAACCTATTCATAATAAGTAAAATAAAGGTCCTAAACAATATAGGATAGCTAGGTCAGTATGCTCCACGAACAGGATTATGGGCCATATTCCATTCCACAACCTGTATTCCAGGTGTTGTACAATGCTACTGGAAGATTGGACTTCAAGTCTATGACACCCCTCTATGACTCATAAAGTGGTTTACGAGCCTTAGGGGGTTTCATCTGATGAATCTTTAGAAAGTCCCAATGTATGATCCTTAGGGCACAAATCATGGTCTACGACTCGTAAATCATTCCATGACCTATCTGCATGTTCATAAAACCAACTTCGGAAAATTAGCCCCTCACTGAATTTATCCACGGAACCACTCCATGACCCATAGAATGGTATACAACCCGTAAAGGTTCTTGTACTATATAAAAAATTCGTAACTTTTGTATTTGTTTCCAAAATCAAGGTCAACCCTGCGATCCTGCAAATGTAACACAAAACACATAAAACCAAATAACATCGCTTTGTGAACACACAAAATCCTATTTCTTAAGTATCAAAAGTGTTGTATTTTGACAGCCTATTAGACTCGCAGTTTCTCATACGGATCGTAAGTCCTCTCCTAGAAATCTTCCATACTTGGAAAAATTTAGGTTCCCTTAGGCCTCCTTTCTACAGACCTTTTGATGAGTTGTGGTTTCTTAGATTGTCCGTCTTGGTAGCTCGTAAGAAAACTTCCAGAAGTCCTTCAACTTTTCACTTTCACTAGTTTCAATCCACGAAGCTTACCTACAACATGTAGTATCACCATGTCTGTTAGACTAACTTGTAGGATCCAACTAGCATCAAAATCATTAACTTTTAGTCTTCCCAAGCTATCAACATGAAGGGTCTTGACACATTAAAATAGACCTCTTCCTAGTTTAAGCCACTGTAATTCATCCTTACAATAATTC
>JAPFFP010042671.1:0-13902 GCA_026153255.1 Solanum medicagineum
AAGTCATTATCCCTGGAATTAAGGACTCACCAACTAGCTTTGGGAGAAATTATACTAGCCACGAGGTGGAGGATGGTAATATTAAAAAAACACATTTTGGAAACTTGGGCCCAACACTTAGAATATTTTGGGCCGCACAGGAAAACACTGCAAGGCAAAATACACCTCTTTGCGTCGTAGAGAGGATGCGGCGAAGAATTACACTAAAACGCGCCCTTGGTGCGTTGCGGAGGGAACGCGTAAACCTCACTGGAATTCATCACTTAAAAATTTATAATTGATAATATTACGCTCATAAATCGGGGTTAGACCTTTTTCACTTACTTTTGACCCCTGGTCACAAATATGAAGTCGGATTTCAAAATTGTCAATGAATTTTAAGATATATGTAAATTAAAATTCTGGGCGTTCTGAGGAACGTTTTGGGGCACTTGTTGGGATCGTTACATTTATAGAGTTGGTTGCATTTGAGGGCGTGCTCCCTCGCGCTCAAAAACCCTTGCTTCAAATTCATGAACTAGATCATTTTGGCCTCCCTAAGCTCAAGAGGGAAGAACTAGTTCGGGAAAGCCGCCTTAAACTCCTCCCAAAGGATCATATTTTTTTTCTCCTTCTCCTCCTTCCATTGAGTGTACCATATTTGAGCCATCCCTTTGGGTTGGTAAGCCGCCAACTCCAACTTCTCCTCTGACCTAACACCCATGATAGCCAACACTTTGTATATCTCATCAACAAATTCTTGAGGGACCTCATCCACTTTGGACTCATAAAACTCCGGGGGGGGGAGGGGGGGAGGGGTTCATCCTCATAAAGTCCCTCACCCGAAATGCCAGAGTAGGATCATGAGGGGCTTGGACCCCTTGATTGACTTGATTAATCACAACTTGAGCTAGCAAGGTAAGAGCATCCCGGAGCTCTCCACAAGTTGATTGTTCCTCGAGTGTGCGGGCTCTTCTTCCTCTTGTGGTAGGAATGATCTACAATAGCAAAGAATAATCATTAGGGGGAAACCTTACCTTAACTTTTACAGCAGGACAGAGAGTAAGAAGAAGGGAAACATTTCCTAAAATGTCTCATAGCCTCTTACTCATAGTTGTGGTGCACAACACAACCATGAATAAGACTCTAACCAACGCGGTGTGTTGGACTCCGAGGATCATTAATAACTTAGTGCTCTGATACCAAGTTTATTAAAAACCAATCCTACGGCCTAGACATGACATGGCGAATGGGAAACCCGAAGGGACCCTAATCAAGCCTCTTAACATATCATTACACATCCTTGGTCTCCGAAAGCAATAAAAATAATAAGAGATAGTAAAAAGGGAACATGATGCTAAGGGACATCTTTCATATCATAAAATATCAAAAGAGTCAAAGAGATTCAAAGTTCCTAGCATCATCACATAATTGTCCAACAACACCCCTAAACATAGAACTTAGTGGGGCCAAGATAAGCAACCGGACTCACCCTCATAGTCAAACCATACAAATAGGTAATGAAACTCTTTACATAACATAACAATAAGACATAACGTCCCCGGAGTTGAGGACTCACTACACTTGCTTTGTGAAGGTAGTTCTGGCCACGAGGAGGATAAGGATGATTGTGAGGAGCTCCAGTTCCTACATGGTAACATCATGTAGGCATAGAGTATGCGTTAGTACATATGAATGTACTATGTTTGTAGGATGCAATACAACAATAGATATGCAACATAATCGAAATACATAATTAGGCAATAAATGAGCATATGGCAATATGGCATGCATGAATGATGCTTTAAGTAAAACATGCTTAAATAGAACATATTACATGTGTAATAAGATACCAACATTATGATGGTGGTCACACCCTCCCATCCATAGTGATTGAGGTACCAACCCCTCAATTAGTTGATGGTGGTCACACCCCGCCATCCATGGTAGTGGTATGAACCCCTCAATTGGTTGATGGTGCTCTCACCCTATCATCCATGGTGATTATGGTATCAACCCGTCAATTGGTTGATGGTGGTATCGCCCCACCATCCATGGTGATTGAGCTATCAACCCTCAATTAGTTGATGGTGGTCTCGCCCCACCATCCATGGTGTTTGAGGTCTAGCACCCCCTCAATTAGGCATGGTCAACTTGCAACACTATAGATACTTTTCATGAAATCAACTCATATATACCTTGCATTCATCATCATAAAGTCATATAAGTCATAGATCATACAATGGATCATCAATGGCTAAAGAACCCTAAGCCAGACATATTATCAAACATTTGGTGGGTGTGTAATTCTAGTATAAATCCATGCAATTAAAGAGTGAAATCATGAAACAAATCTTGATGTAAATCAACCCAGTAATACTCGGTAATACCACCTTGAAAAATACATTGAAATCCCTCATCACAACTCATCATAGATCTTAGATTCATAGCTTAAAACATGCATAAACAATCACACTTTTACAAAACCCCAACATAGTTCATAGTCAAATTCATAATAAGAAGACGCACAAGAAAAATCATCTTGGATGTCACTACCAAAGCCTAGGACCTAGACGTGACATAGCGAATGGGGAACGTGAAGGAACCTCAAGTAAGCCTCTTAATATATCATTACACATCCATGGTCGCAGAAGCAATTAAACAACAATAAAAGAATTGATATAAAGGCATAGGGACTAAGGGAAAACATTCATTTCATAAAAAAATCAAGAGAATCATAGAGAGTCAAGCTTATTGTATCATTACATACTTGTCCAACAACATCTCTAAACATAGAACTTTACGTGGGCCAAGACAAACAACCGGGCTCAGCCTCATCGTCAAAGCATACAATAAAGGGAAGAGAGTCTTTAAACAAAGAAAAAGATCAAAGACATTGTCCTCAAAATTGAGTACTCACTAACTTGCTTTGTAGAGAAATCGTACTAGCCACGTGGAGGAGGAGGATGATCAAGTGGAGATCTGGTCCCTACATGGTAACATCATGTTAGCATAGAGTGTACGTTAGAACGTTTGAATATACTAAGTATGCAAGATGTAATGCAACAAGAATTAGGCAACATAATCAAAATGCAAATTTAGGATATAACGATATGCATGCATGAATAATGCTTGTAGTAAAACATACTTATGTAGAACATTCTATATGTGTAGTAAGAGACCAACATCATAGAGATCAATGCTTACCACCTCCTTGGCGAGGCAATTGAGGTACAAACCCCACAATGTGGTTGCACAGGCCTACCACCCCCGAGCGATGTGGATGATGTACAAACCCCCCAATATGGTTGCATGGGCCTACTACCTCCCTGATGAGGAAATTAAGGTACAAACTCTGCAACATGGTTGCACAGGCCTACTACTTCCCAAGCGACGCAATTAAGGTACAAACCCCATAACATGGTTGTTCGAGCCTAGTACTCCCCAAACGAGGCATAGTCAACTTTCAAAATTATAGATACTATTAATGGAAATGATACATATATACATTTCTTTCATCGTCATAAAGTCACTTAACTCATATAACATGCATTAGGCCACCAACAACTCAAGAAGCATTAACCAGGCATTTTATCAAATACTTGGTGGGTGTGTAACACTAGTATAAAACCATGCAATTCAAGAGTGAAATCATGCAAGAAAATTCAATGTAAAATCACCCACCAACACTTGGTAGTACCCTCAAGCAATATAATGAAATCTCAAGATAGATCAAAGATTCGTAGCTCAAAATATGCTTAAATAGTCACACTTTTATGAAACCTCAACATAGTTCATAGTTCAATTCATAGTAAGTAAAACCCACAAGTAAATCAACTTTAAAACATGAGTTTTATGTAAAAGAAGCTTGGTCATTATGGGTGAAAGAATCCAATGGTTGAAACCTACATACCATGACTTTGGACAATTCCTTGATGAAGCTTGAAAATGGAGACTTAAAGTTTGAGTGAAATCCTTAAGATCCGGAATGAGATTTGGCACTTGAATTTTGAGTGAAATGTTTGTCTAGGTATTTGAGAGAGTGTTGGGGAATGTCTTCTATGATATGAAGGTAAAATATGGCTAAGTATAGGTATTTTCATGCATAGGAAGACTTAGGATCAATACCCTAAAGTTTTGGACCGAAATGAAAAACTGTTAAAAAAAAATAACATAGTGGCATGCCCTGGCCGCGTCGCGCCAGGGGCGCGCATTGTTCTCTGAAAATCGCATTTTGCGATTTTTGAATTTTGATATGGTTTCTCTAAAATTAGGGTTAGACATATTTCCTACAAAATGTTTCCCCCTATTCAATAAAATGAAGTTGGATTTTTGATATCATGCACGAATTTTGAGATATATTAAGATTATGATTTCGAGCACTTTCGAGGTACATTTTCGGGAACAGTTTTGGTCATTTCATTGGAAACATGTAATTTAGGTAAATAAAAGCTTGGGCACCATAGGTGAAAGGACCCAATGGTTAAAACCCACATATCTCAACTTTGGAGAATTTCTTAATGAAGATTGGAATGGAGACTTGAAGCTTGAATGAAATCCTTAAGATCCAGAATGCATTTTGGCACTTGTATTTTGAGTGAAATATTTGTCTAAGTGTTTGAGAGAGTATTGGAGAATGTCTTGTATGATTTCAAGATGAAACGCCGCTAAGTATAGGCATTTTTACGTATAAAAAACTTAGGCCCAAGACCCAAAGGCCTTGGACCCAACAACATAAACTGGGAAAAAATGACACTAGTTAGCGCCCTGGCCGCATCACGCCAAGGGCGCGGATGAACATTGGATAAGCAAAATCACGGACTTTTGAATTTTGATACGATTGCTCTAAAATCAGGGTTAGACCCATTCCCCACTTAAATTTTCCCTTGATCACGAATATGTTGTTAGTTTATTTATAGCACGCATGAATTTCGAGATATATGAAAATTACGATTTCGAGCACTTCCGAGGCACATTTTCGGGCACTTTTTGGAGTCGTTTCAACCATCATGTATCTACTAGTTTCTTTAAATATATAGATATGAATTGAACAAGGTTTCTTCATTACGGGTAAATGTTCTTGGTTATGTTACTTTTTTTTTTGAAGAAAAGCATGATATTTACTAAAATGTTCTATTTTCTTGAAGTCCTAAATGGAGATATTACTTTTAATTGCCAAATAAATTAAATCCTAAAGTTATTATAAAAATCAATGAATTTCTAAGTCTTTCTTTAAACTCAAGAAATGTATTAATGTAAGTGTTTTATGAACAGTGACACATGAAACCTATGATTTTAGATAGCTTTGAGAAAGTTAAGACTATACTAAGTTGGCTTAAGTGTCACGACCTGGACCTAGGGTCTAGGAGCGACATGGCGAATGGGAAGCCAAGTGTCCCTAAACAAGCCTCAAAGTATCGAAATTCAGATCATTTGGTCGGAACCGTAGTCAAATAGTAAACACATAATTTGATGGGAAAGTACGACTCACGCTATGGGCATATCATAGGGAAAGGGATTAACATGGATTCATATAACACGTGACACACAAAGAGTAAGGGGCGGGTAAGTATGACTCACACTATGGGTGCCTTTCGAGACTTAGGATCTTCCATATTTCCACATCAAACATACATATAAGTCATAATTCCCATAATCAATCCATAATAGCCATATCCAACAGAAAACCATAATCATAAGGTTCACATACAGCAGATAACATATAGATCCGACTAGAGTCTACAAGATGTCCAGTAATGCCTCTAGCAATAAGATAAGATGGGGGTCAAGATATTTCCCAGGATCACCCTCAAAGTAAATAACACAAATCGAAGCAATATAGGTAGAGGAATTGTGGCTTGTCCTTTGAAGATAGGACTCGCCACAACAAATGTCTCAATTCCAATTTAGCGTCAAACGGTGGATAAGAGTAATATTTGGTCCCTTCATGGTGAGATCATGTAGGCAAAAGTATGCGTTACTACATTTGAATGTACTAAGTATGGGAGATGCGATGCATGTAACTTACCAAACCTGCACTTTAATGTTAGATGACAAGGACACATAATGTAGAAAAAATCATATATCAAGAGAATAGTATACAATATGCCATGAAACCAATGATGCATGAAATGAAATGCTCATATATAGTGGGGATGTGACCTCAACAGAAAAAAGTAAGACCAAGCAAGTTATTACTCGAAATCCTGATGAAAACCCCTCTCAGTAAAGAGGTGGCCTACTTGCCAAAGGTAAATCATATTTCACCTTACGGGCACTCCCATTTCATAAGAAGTAATATTCCTTACGAGCACTCCCATTTTGTATAGGATTTCCACATAATCATATCATATTATACTTCACCTAACGGGCACTTTCATTTTGTATGAACCAACCTTCCTTACGAGCATTCCCATTTGGGATAAGATTCTCATAACCTATGTTAGGAACATAGTTCAAGGAAAGAGAACGAACCCTTAATCCATCGGAGCTAAGTCATCATTCCACAAAATACTCATTCAATGTGCAATTGGGCTTAAAGGCCAAACATCATTCATAATAATCCATACTTAGGATCAAATGCCAAAACATAGCTTATAGCCATAATACTCATGCATAGGAATAGCTCATTCACATATGCGGAATGGTGCAAGCACCCAAAATGCTAAAAGAGTCAAAATCATCGACATGTATGTGATCACATTCTTGTCATAACCAATATTTTATCAAAATCATATCATAGTAGATAATTGGTCTTTACCCACTTCATAATTTCCAAAATTTCTAATGTTCATGAATGCCTATGCCATGAATGATATGAGAATAACATGGGTAATGGAGATTCAATATAAAATCATCAATATAATATGAAATTCAAGTGAAACATAATTAAATTCATATTTAAAATCATAATATAAATCACTCATGCATAAACGGGTCTTGAAAAGGGGCATGCATATTCATAATTTCATGAACTCAATGTAACTCATCATTTTATAGTATAAATCAACTTAAAATCAGTGAATAAGCATAACCCATACATTATTTGAATTAAAGGAGTCACAAGAGAAATTTGAAGAAGAATGAGCCTTCCTTGAATCTCAAGTTACATCCCCACTAAAGTTCTTAAGAGTGTCTTTGAGAGAATTTCTAAGTGTGTGGATGAAATTTGAATGAGAAGAATTGGGTTTAGGTTATTTTGAGGTCTTAAGATAGCATGAAGTCATAAAAGACCCTTAGGAAGAGCCCCAATTACAAAAAAACTATAAATGAAGAAGAAATCACATTCCTTGTCAGGGGTCTGTGAGGAGGTCTCACGGTCCGTACAAGGTTTCACGGACCGTGAAACCCACACGTATAGAAACACTTAGGTAATTCTCAGAAAACCCTGCACAGACAAGCATTACAAAAATGGGCATAACTTCTTAATCCAAACTATAAATAAGTTGAAACCAAATGCGTTGGAAAGGTAATTTAAAGAGCTTTAATTTGAAGAGGTCGTGGTCCACTCAGTTCCTTTTGTGATAACAGATATGACCCTTTAAAGTTGACCCTTTTATCGGTATTTGTGAAAAACTTAGCCAATGGAAATCCATTGAACTTGGCTTGATAAAGGAGACCTATGATGGCCTTAAACAATATACATAAGCTTGAATTGAAGGCTTGAGAGTGAACCTAGCTTGATCTTGATGATCCTGTACTTAGAATATTTTTTACCCAAAAGTGAGCCATACGGTTGTGTCACACAGGTCGTGTGGCTCCACACAGTCCGTACCACTGCCCGTGGCACCAACCTTAACCAAAATAAAATCTTCCATGCCAAGCGTGAAGAAACATTTAGAGAAGTTTCCACCTCGGAGGCTCTACGATTGGCAATATGGCCCGTATGAAGTCACACGAGCCGTGTGACTAGTCGTGTGGCCACACTTAGTCAAAGAATTGTCATTTCTAGCTTAAAGCCATCTACATGGCCCTCTACATGGTCAGTGAGGTGTCACGCGGCCCATGTGGGGTCCTAGTTCAAAATTTCCCACCAAGGCGACACACTCAAAATTAAGGCCAAGTGTCGCACTACCGGAGGCCACATGGTCCATGCGACCTCACACGGGGCGTGTAGTTTCCATTTATATGACACTTTGTCAAAATTTTGTCCAAAAACAAAATCCTCAAATTCTGATGAAGTCGTATAATATCCGGGTCATTACACCAAGTGTCAAAAAGAACAAAAGTAACACTTTGAGCAAATATATTCTTTTAAGTATGAGCATATAATTAATACTTTTGGAAGTATTGAGCATCAATATGTGTAAGAATAATAATAAGCCAAACTCAAAAACTGTGTAGCTAGCATAGGGTAGGATTGTACCAAGAGTACCTTTCCTCATTTGCCATTGAGATGGCCCATTTTTGGGATAAAAATCCATTCTTCTAGTACTTCGCTCCTTTCCCTAGCAAAGTATGGGATGGCTCTTGCAATGTGGGCAAGACATTACGAGGCTCATAATGATGATTTATCGGGTAGATATACTCCCCAAGTAAAGATTAATATTTTCTACACAGAGTTGTATTATTTCATTAGTAAAGTGTTTCCTTTTATTAGGTTGCATATTTAGTTGAGTTAAGCTACTTTTCAGAGCTGGACGTTTTAACTGTTATATCTTTCATACATTAAGTTGTGCTCATTAATACACTAATGCAAGTATTTCTTCTATAATATGAGTTGCACTTTTAAGCACATTTAAAGCATATTTTTACTTGCATGACATACTTTTATTAAGTTATTTCAAAGTTTGGTTCTAAAGTTAAGTATCATGTCCTTATACTTTTTGGCCATCTTACATAACATACATTTCACGTACTAATGTCACTTGGTGTTGCATCACTTTATGATCCAGATTCAGGTACTTATGATAACAGATATTAAGTAAGGTAATCCCCATCAGCAATCGATGAGGCCTTTGTGCATGCAGAGCATCTTGGGAGTCTTTTGTTCTTTTGTATTTATTTCAATTGAGATAGTTGTGGGCCTACCCCAGTACTTACTTCAGAATCTTTACTTTAGAAGATTCATAGACTAGAAAGATATTGTTCATTTTATTCTCTTGAAGTAGTTGGAAAATATTAAGTAAAGTTTTATATATTATTATTGTACATCTGAGTTTATGAATATTGAGCCCATTCTAATCCATATGATGTTGTGTCTTCTGCGGAGTAAGTTAGCTAGGTCAAGTGCTTCGCTTGGGACCAGAAATTATTTTCGGGTGTCACCCACATCCAGGGTGTAGGCTCGAGGTGTGACAACATTATCTCTAAATTAGTTTTAAACTAAATCAACTAACTAAATCAGATGATTTTAAAAAAATAAATCAAACTAAATGTCAATCAAACTACATTTGAACTTATTTCAACAACTAAACTACATTAATGCTAAATTAGTTCCAAACTAATTCTAATAACTAAATTGAAGTCTATTAAAAGACAACAACTATACTTTGTTACAAATTAATTCCAACAACTAAATCAAATTAACTCTAAACTAGTTTTAAACTAAATACACTAACTAAATCACATCAATTTTAGAAAATAAATCAAATAAAACGTCAACCAAACTACATTTGAACTTGTTTCAACAACTAAATCACATTAATGCTAATTTAGTTCCAAACTAATTCTAACAACAAAAATCAAAATCTATTACAAGACAACAGTTATACCTTGTTACAAACTAATTTCAACAACTAAATCACATAAACTCTTAACTAGTTTTAAACTAAATCCACTAACTAAATCACATCATTTTAAAAAATACATCAAACTATATTTTTGAATTTATGTCAACAACCAAACCACATTAATGCTAAACTAGTTCTAAACTAATTTTAACAACTAAACTGAAGTCTACTACAAGACAGCAACTATACTTTGTTACAAATTATCACTACCCAAGCCTAGGGCCTAGACGTGACACGGCGCATGGGGAACCCAAAGGCACCCCAAGCAAGTCTCTTAACATAACATTGCACATCCTTGATAGTGGAAGCAATAAAATACAATAAGAGATAGTAGATAGGTACAACAGGGCTAAGGGACAACTTCCATATCATAAACATCAAGAGTCAAGAGAGAGTCAAAGCTCATAGCATAGGATAAAACATGTCCAACAATACCTCTAAAACTTAATTAACTTAGTGGGGGCCAAGACAAGCTAGAGGGCTCACCCTTAGAGTCAACATATGCATAAAAGAAGATTGCCTTGAAACATAATATGAGATTATAAACATCATCCCCGAAATGGAGGACTCACCAAAGAGCTTGATAGAAGTCATACTAGCCACGTTGAAAAAGATGATCAAGTGGGGCTCCGTTTCCTACATAGTGACATCAAGTAGGCATAGAGTATGCATTAATATGTTTGAATGTACTAAGTATGTAGGATGTTGTCACGACGCAAGCGAAGGGTCTATACGTGATACGACACAAGGGAAACCCGAACGTACCCCAAGAAAGCCTCTAAGAACATCATCAGACATCCTTGGTCGAAGAAACAATAAAGCAAGCATCAAGAGATAAAAGTGGAGAAATCGGGGCTAAGGGGAAACAATTCCATATCATCATAATCAAGAGACAAGAGTCAAGCTCATATCATAGGTACACAACATGTCCAACAAACACCTCTAATACATAGATAAGACAGGGGGCCAAGACAAAGTAACCGTGCATACTCTCATATATAAAATAGACAATAAAGAAGGATGTCTCAATACATAATAGGAGCAAAGTACACTAAAGTCCCCGAAGTGGAGGACTCACCAACTAGCTTGAATAGCACCAAGCTAGCCACGTTGAGGAGGAGGATGATCAACTTGGGCATTGGTTCCTACATAGTGACATCATGTAGGCATAGATTATCCATTAGTACGTTTGAATGTACTAAGTATGCAGGATGTAATGCAACAAGAGATAGACGTCATAATCAAAATGTATAGCAATAGGCATCACATAACAATATGGCATGTATAATCAATGCAAGGTAAAACATGCTTAAGTAACTCATGCTCATATAGGATATGATATGTGTGGAAGAGACCAAGCTAGATTTCCAAAGTACAACCCTTTGGTTGGTTAGTTATGATGTCGCCCAATCACTTAGGTGGATGAGTACGAACCCCCATCTAGGTTGGTGATAATGCCCCCCCCATCACCTAGGTAGAGAAGTATAAACCCTTCCCTAGGTTGATGAGTACAAATCCTCATCTAGGTTATTCGTGTTCTTAGTCCGCCCGAATTGGGCATGGTCTAATGCAACACTTTATATAGAACTTATCATATAAATAAGCTCATTTCATCATCTATAGTCATTTATATCATATCTCATGCTTTGGACCTTCAACTCCTCAAGAAAACATATCCGGATATTTTATCAAACGCTTAGAGGGTGTGTAATGCTAGTGAAAAACCATGAAATATAGAGATGAAATCATGCAAGAAAATCCTTTGTAAAACCATCAATCAACACCCTGCAACACCCTCAAGCAACATACATCAAAACCCCTCCTCAAATCTTATAATAGATCAAAGATTTATAGGTCAAAACATAGCAAAATAGTCACAACTTTACATAGCTTTAACATAGTGTGTAGTGAATTTCATAATAAGAAAGACCCATTTGTAAATCAACTTTCAATCATGCAATTTGAGTAAAAAAAAAGGCTTGCGTATCATGGGTAAAAGGAAACCATGAAAGAAACCCACATACCTTAGCTTAGAGATGAACTTGGTGAAGATTGGAGATGGAGATGTAAAGCTTGAAGAAGAACCTTGAAGGAGAACCTTAGCTTGGGATGAGGGTTCGGGACATGAGTTTTGGGAGTGAAAATATGACTGTGTTTGAGTCAGTATTTGGAAATGTTTAAGATGATATGAGGGTGAAATTTGGCCAAGTATAGGTAAAAATACATTTGGGAACACTTAGGCCCAAGACTTAGAAGTCTTGGACCGAACTAAAAAAAACAGTCACCAAAATGAATAGAGGAGCGTCGCGGAGGAGACGCTAAAATCACTCCGGAAATTGCACTTTTGGAATTCATAATTGCTAATCTTTCGCTCTTAAATCAGGGCTAGACCCGTTTTCACCAAATTTTGACCCCTAAACAAGAATATGAAGTCGTATTTTCAAAAGAGCAAACTGATTTTGGGATATATAGAACTTAAAATTCTAGGCATTCTGAGGCATGTTTTTGGGCACTTTTCAGGGTCATTTCAGATGCAATGCAATAAGTGATAAGTAACATAATCGAAATACAAAAGCATAGGCAATGAGTAGCATATAAAAATATGGTATGCATGTGAGATGCTATGTAGTAAATCATGCTTGTATAGAACACAATACATGTGCAAGAAGAGACCACTATTATATTGGCGGATCATCACACCCTGCCACTCTTGGTGATTGAGATACAAACCCTATCAATTGATTGGTCGATCGTTCCACCGTACAACCCTTGGTGACTGAGATAAAAACCCTCCGACATGGTTACCAAGGTAAAAACAGCCCGACATAGTTGGTGGATCTCATACCCTACCACTCTTGGTGACCAAGGTATAAACCCCCCCTCTCCCGACATGGTTATCAAGGTACAAACTCCTCAATATGGTTACTCGGTGCGCAACCCCGAGTAGGGAATGGTCACATTCCAACACTATATAGGAGAAAACCTATACAGATGTTAATTCCATTATCATATAGTCATTCAATTCATAAGAGATGCCTTGGGCCTTCAGTTCCTCAAGATAACCATAACCGAACATTTTATCAAGCACTTGCCAGGTGTGTAGTGCTAGTATGAAACCATGCAATTTAGGGATGAAATCATGCAAGAAAATTCAAAGTAAAACCATCAATCAGTACTTGGTAACACCCTCAAGCAATATACATCAAAACACTTCATCAAATCTCATCATAGATCTTAGATTCATAGCTCAAAAACATAGTAGAACAATCACAATTTCATAAGCCCCAACATAGCTGCAGTGAAATTCATAATAGATAGACCCACGAGTAAATCAACTTTAAATAATGCAATTTTAGGCAAAAGAGAGCTTAGGTATCATGGGTGAAAGGAACCGATGAAAGAAATGCACATACCTTGACTTTGGAGAATCCGTGAAGAAGATTGGAGATAGAGATTTGAAGCTTGAATGAGAACCTTAAGATCCAAATGATTTTTGGGACTTGAAATTAGGAGTAAAATATTTGTCTAATTATTTGA
Organism: Solanum medicagineum; assembly: GCA_026153255.1. Taxonomy (NCBI): domain Eukaryota; kingdom Viridiplantae; phylum Streptophyta; class Magnoliopsida; order Solanales; family Solanaceae; genus Solanum; species Solanum medicagineum. The sequence continues at coordinate 13,248 of JAPFFP010042671.1, forward strand.
ATGAGTATTGGGGAATGTCTTGTGTGATATGAAGGTAAAATATGGCTAAGTATAGGTATTTTCACGCATAGGAACAATTATGCCCAAGACCCAAAAGCCTTGGACCGAGATAAAAATCACTGGAAACAAAATACACATGTCCTCGTCTGGTCCGCAAAGCGGACCTGTCGCAAAGGCAAAATTAACACATATCCAGGATGGCTGCGCATCGCGGCACTGTCACAGATCGATTCTAGGTAAGGAAAATTATGAACATTGAAATTGCTAATAGTTTGCTCTTAAATCAGCCTTAGACCCATTTTTCACTCAATTTGACCCCTTGAACAAGAATATAAAGTCGGATTTTCGATATCATGAACGAATTTTGAGATATATGGAAATTACCATTCCAGGCACTTTTGAGGCACATTTTTGAGCACTTTTGGGGTCGTTTCAATATCTTCCCCTTGGAAACATTCATCCCCGAACATCAAATAGACATCCATGAGAAGAGTATTCATAAAGAGGTCAGCCACAACAAAAATGCATCAACACACTCAAAACATCATTGCAAAAATCTCAACATAAGTGTAAAATCACCATGATCCTTGACAACATAAACATTAATGCATGCAAATGACTTAGGGGCTACAATATGAAACATGAAATCACATAA
>JAPFFP010042672.1:0-13901 GCA_026153255.1 Solanum medicagineum
CAAACTTTTCTATTTTAATCCAATTGAGGACTTCCGACTCCAACTTAAAATATACACTCCAATTATAATTAAGCACCACGAACTTAATTTAAATTATGCCATGTTCGCCATAACTTTTCCAATTGAACGATTTACCTTGATTGAATTAATTACGGGGTCTAACAGATCTTTTGTTTATGTCAATTAAAGGGAGGTGCGCACAGACTGAAAGTTAAGTTTTCTCAAAAGGGGAAAATGATGTTTTGAGGTACTAAGATAGGTTGTATGTCCCTAATGTTGATGATGTTCCAGATAGGATTATGGCATAAGCTCATAGCTCCAGATACTCCATCTATCCTGGTTCCACAAAGATATACCATGACTTACGGGAAGAGTATTAGTGGAGCAGGATGAAAGAAACATTGTTAACTTCATTTCTAAGTGCTCGAACCTATATATTAAAGTTGACCATCAAAGGCCTTGTGGGTTGGCTCATGATATAGAGATTCCGAAGTAAAAGTAGGAGATAATCAACATGAATTTCATTACAAGATTTTTGAGGTCCTGTAAATGACATGACTCGATTCAGGAAATTGTGGACAAGACGACAAAATAAGCTCATTTCTTGGCGATTAAAATGACTGGCATTGTAGAGGATTATGCCATAACGTATATTTTGGAAATTGTTAGGTTTCATAGAGTTCAATTATCTATCATCTTAGATAGACGAACTCAATTCACATCCTAGTTTTGGAAGTCTTTTCGAGAAGGACCTGGGTTCAAAGGTAAATCATAGTACTGCTTTAAACTTGCATACAAATGGCCAAGCAGAGCACATGATTCGGACCTTGGAGGACATGCTGAGGGATTGTGTCCTTGACTTCAAATGTAATTGGGATGATACCTATCATTGAGTTTGCATATAATTATGGCTTCCATTCTAGTATTCAGATAGCTCCCTATGAATCTTTATGCAGGCGGAGGTGTAGACTATCGATTTGGTGGTTCTAGGTAGGTGAAGTTGAATTAATTGGACGAAACATGGTGCATCAAACCATGAAGAAGGTGAAACATATTTAAGAGAGATTTAAGAGTGTATGAACGCGATAAAAATGAGGAGAAGAGACTTGGAGTTTGAGGAGAATGATTGCATACACTTTTAAGGTGTCACCTATAAAGAGGGTTATGAGGTTTGAGAAGAAAGGAAAGTAAGTCCCAGGTATATTTGTCCTTATCAAAATGTGAAGAGAGTTGGTAATATAGCCTATGAGTTAGAGTTACCCCTAGAGTTAGTCACTATCTATCTGATGTTTCACATCACAATACTTAAAAAAGTGTTTGGGAGATCCCTCACTGTTGATTCCCATAGAGAGTATTGGAGATAAGAAAAGCCTATCCTTATTCCTTTATAAGTTGAGTCTATCACTGGTTGAATGAGGGACTAGTCAAGTGGTTTTCTTGAGGGCCAGCAATGATTTTCCAATGTCGACTACAACTAAGGTACCCCCTTAAGGCATTACACGTGAAGCATGTCACACTTATGAGGGGGAGGCCACTACATTTTTAGGATATACTACCTTTCTTTCATACTCTTAGTCATATGATAGAGTTCAACTCTATTTTTTTTTTGTTTACTAATTTGTGTTTGTACATGTTCCAAATCATACTTACATGAAGAGTTGTCAATCATCCGATGCAAACTAGAAATAGTATGACTAGAAATAGTATGACATCCTATAATATAGAATGAAAGTCCCTAGGTGCCCACTAAGGAAGTTAAAAAAAAGTTCTAAATATAGATGTTGTTCAACCCCCCGCCCCCTTAAGCTGATGTTGCAAATTTGAGTTTAGCAATGCCATCTAGATGTTGGCTTAGGCTATTATAGCTTAGTTTGACCATCAAAGAGCAGCTTCTATAGACCATCACAATATTCCAGACATTTCTAGGATTCGTTTCATAGGATGAATCCACTTGAGTTCACAAGATCAAAGCTTAATAAGGATCCAGAAAGCTTTATTGATGAGGTTCAAATGACATTTCAGGTAATGCATGTTGATGAAACATAGAAGTTGAAATTGCTTTTTACCAAAGAAGAATTCTGCATGAATAAGGTTTGAGCAATACAAGAAGATTAATGGTGTACGTTAATTTACCACCTTGAGCTTGTGATATTTTTTAAGACGCCTTCATGGGATGTTTCTTTCCTTGGAAGCTAAGGGAGGAGAGGACTACAAAATTCCTTAAGTTGATGCAGGATTCTATGAGCATTCCGGAATACAAACTTAAGTTAATTTATTTATCTCAATAAGTTTATTTGTTTCTAGACTTTCTTGTGTTTCGAATAAAAAAGGTAGGCTCAGCAATATTTACTGGGGATTTGGACATTTTCTAACTAAATATATCTGTGTAGTAGGTTACGGAGGATGAGTAAATGTATGAAAAAGAGTTTCACAGCAAAAGAGCCTAAATGTCCAATCATAAGTCCAGCCAGTAGAAGATCAATAATAAGAATCGATCATCTTGTTAGAAGATGTCACCTTGACTAGCTCTATCCTTAGCTAGTTCACAACACCCCAACCTATAAATGGTTAAAAGTATAGGGAAGTTGATACTCAATCTTAGGATAGTTTTTCCAAGGGGGACTGACTTTGTCCTGCTTGTCTCGATTGTGATAAGAACCTCCCTGGTAAGTGACCTTTTGGTAGGATTGATTGTTACCGATGTGGTCAGGTAACATTGGTCACATTGGAAAATGGATGTATTAGAACTCAATTAAGTTAGTTAGCAACTTCAGCAAGCAGGATAACTCAGAAGGTTCTACTTCTAGTGTAAAGGGTAGTTAGAATTGCATCTATATCTTGTCATCTCACCGGGATAGAAGAACTCTTCTAATGTTATTCCTGGTATGTTAAAAGTTTTCTCTAGTGATGTTTATGCTTTATTAGATCATGGATCTACCTTATCCTTTATAACACCTTGTGTTGGCGATAAATTTGATTTCGATTCTAAACTAACTTTCATAACCCTTTCTGTCTCTACTCTAGTTAGGGAGTCAATCTTGGCTAAATGAATTTATAAAATTTGTCTTGTATTAATCCTTGATAATGAAAAGACAATTGATTTTAGTAGAAAAAGATATAGTAAATTTTGATGTTATTTTGGGCATGGACTGGTTACACTCTTGCTATTCCCCAGTTGATCGTAGAACAAGAATTATAAAATTTTAGTTTCCTAATGAACCATTCTTAAAGTGCAAGGATAGTTCTACTATACCTAAGAGTCATTTCATCTCTTTGCTTTCTCAGAGTTCTCCTGTTATGGATAGAGTTTAGAATATGCACTCTTTTTGTTACATAGCCTAAATCTATTACTCCATATGTAATGGCTCCATTTTAGTTAAAAGAGTTGAAAGAATAGTTGAAAGGCCTCCTAGATAAGGGATTCATTAGAATTAGTGTTTCCCACAGATGACCTGTCCTTTTCGTGCATAAGAATGATGGTCCTATCAAATCGTGTATTGAATGCCGCCAGTTGAATAAGGTCACAATTAATAATAAGTACTCCTTTCCTAGAATTGAAAGCTTTTTTCAACCAATTTAGGAGCAACTTCTTGCTCTATAATAAATCTCAAATTTGAGTGCCATCAGTTTAAAGATATGGAGTGTAACATTAGACTAACCAATGCTCCTACAACTATTATGGATCTTATGAAAAAAATGTTCAAGCAGTACCTCGTCATGTTTTTTAGTATGTTCTGAGATGCTATCTTGATTAACTCCGGTAGTGATAAAAACATGTTAGGCCCCATAGAATTATTTTTTAGACCATCATGGGTAGATAGTTATTTTCTGAGTTTTCAAAGAATGAATTTTTGTTGAGGTCAATTACTTTCCCTGGGCATGTAGTATCTAATGAGGCTCTTTGGGTTGACTCTCAAAAGATTAAGGCAAGAACGAACTAGATTTGGCCTATTACTCTAACCTCCACTAGGAGCTTTTTAGATATAGCTGGGTACTATAGGAGGTTTCTTGATGGGATCTCATTTATTTCATCCCTAATGACTAGACTCTCACAAAATAAAGAAAAATTTTCAGTGGTCCAAATGTTGAGCGAAGAGCTTTGAAGAAAGCGAGGCTTTATTGACTTCTGCTCATATTATAACTTTGCCAGAGGGTAAAAATGGCTTTGTAGTTTATTTTGATGCTTTTAAAGTTGGCCTTGGTTGTATTTTGATATGGAATGATATAGTCCTTACTTATGATTCTAGGCAACTTAAGGTTCATGAGAAGAACTACTCCACTCATAGCCTGGAGTTCATTGTAATGATGCGCACCTTGGAAATTTTGCATCATTACCTTTAATGTGTGCATGTTGATATCTTCATGGATCATAAGAATTTGGAGTATGTTTAATGTTTTTTACATACTCAATACATTCTATAGATTGGTTGCAGATATTGCTCTATATTATATCATTTTATGATTTAGATTTAGGGGCTCATCCTCATCCTCATGTATAGGTGGTAAGGTTGAAGAAGTTTCAGTCAATAGTTGTTGAGTCCTCCTCATTCGATGACTTCATAGATTAGTTATTAGAGAAGCCTTTGCATAGATCTTTTTTTTCTTTGAGGTAGTCAGGGGCCGCATCCTGACAAAATTTATTTCTTCCATTCTTGATAGTAAAGGCTTACTTTCGATATTAGTTGTTTAGTCATTCATGGACATTTTGATTTCTTTAGTAAGACTTAGTAAGCATATGTTTCATCTTTTACATAAATTTTCTTATGATATGAATAGATATGCTATATCAAGGGTAGCTTGGGATTAGTTATGGTTCCAAGTACCATATCTCAGCTGGGATATAGAGTCGGATCATGACAAGATTGGTCATGATGTAGAAAATAATCTTTCATGCATTTAGTGCAAAACCTTGTCTGTACATGCATATAGTGTCATGCATGTATTTTTTTTTAGCTACTCCATTTTGTTATAAAATATTTGGGTAAGTCAATTGTTATCTTATCATCTTCCTTTATGGTCGTCATTGGACTCACATTACATGTATTATCTCCCTTTATACATACAGGGACTTTTGATTCCTCTTTCACTGTCATTCTCCATAGTATGTTGAAACTTTTTAAAGTTCTCAAATAATTCAGACATTTTTTAAGAATTAAATCGACATGTACCTTGAGAAGTCATCAATGTATGTTACCATGTATTAGTAACCACCGATAGAAGGTTACATTAAGGTTCAAACATGTTTGAGTGACATCCACAACTTATAGATACTTGAATCTCTACAGAAAAGTTGTGTTTATTCATATTGACATCCATAACTTATAGTGTCTCCTTTAATTGTAAATGAGGAAAAACCCTTTAATTTTAACCATCACATTATGATTTTTAATTTGTTGTAGCTCAATTCCTCAGATGTACATTCCATAGTTCAGTTGTTATAGTACTCTGATTCTTTTACACATAAGATGTCATGGATAACATAACATAGATTGAATCTAATCATCTTACGTTCATGATGGAAAAGGTTTTATGTTTAACTTTCTATTTAACATTATATCATTTATCCCAAACACGACATAGTTGCCTTAAAATGTTAGTCCTGAAATAGATAATAAGTTGCCTAATATCAGTTATTGACGTTCTAGAATTATTTTTTGTTATCACTGCTTGACCGCCTTGATTGGATTTTTCACATCACCGGTCATGTGGTGGAAGAATCTCAAATCAACAATACAATTATAATCGACTAATTTCTCATTTATAGTTGTAAATGAAGCTCTTTTTCTTTGTCAAAGTGATAGGTAACAAGCTGTTTTTGTTGATATTTTTCTTCAACTGCGTAAAAGGTCTCGAAACTCCAAATTTTCTTTATCTTGCTGGTTTTGAGTATAAGTTTTTATGTTACCTTCAACTTTTTGTACCAAGAATTGTGGTGCAGTGTCCTTTATTTTCAAATTTATAGCAATTGTCCTTCATCAGTTGTTAAAATCTGGGTTTGCCATCTTGTAGGCTTTCCGATTTCTTTAATGGTGATTCTTTTGGTCCCCCCTCCCCCCAAGGATAATCTTCACTTCTTATCCTATTTTCGATAGTATTACCTTTTGCTAAATAGTGCATTATCTTCATAATTTATAGAAAGATGACTTCGTAAAATGTATTACTCTAATTTTATCAATACAAACATAGAGACAATCTTAATAATAAACAAGCAAATAACTAGAAAATCTTTGAACTAAAATGGTGCAAAAGAGAGAGAGTGAGAGGAACTGCATTGTACAAAATATTTATAATAAGGAGCAATGAAGTTATTGATCAAATTAAGAAAATCAAAAGGGATGAACTTTGATTCAGGGTGTTTACTCCATTTCCAAGAAAATGCAACATCACTTCACAAAATTATAAGCTCCCTTGGTGCTATTATTAAACATTTCTTCCCACTACGCTTATGAAGAGAAAAATTCTGAGAGAGAAAAAATAAAAAGTTTATTCAAGATGCATTGTATTGTATTATAATTCGATTGATTCAAATTCACACTATATATGACCAGAGAAAGTGCTTCCTAGATTTTTCTTCATTGGAAAGCATTTTCAACTCACTTGTTTGGATGATTTCTACACAAATATAGTCTCATAATATATCATATTGTATTTTATTAATAACATAATATTTGAATAAATTATTTTTCACATTATGTTATATCACACATCAACAATCGAAGATTAAACCTACTATATTATAAAGAAGAGTAGCATTTGTGGTAGATATAAAAAAAAAGTATTGACTTTGATAAAATGTGATTATAGAGTAACAAGAAAATAAAAATATAGTAAAAATACACAACCACACCAAATTGTTCATTATAGAAAGTGGAACTTTCATATTTTAGAATGATGGATTTAATGATGTGATACAGTAAAATATAAGTAACGATCAATACAACAAATCACAACATACTTGTTGAGATAGAGATATTATTTTCGATAGATCCTTGTCTCAAGTGCATCAATCCCAAATAAAAGAGAAAAATAGTGGAGAAAGTACAATGGCTAATAAGAACAGCAAAATAGAGTCTATAGGAGTGAAACAACAACAAAAAAAAAATTTGTGGTAATTGAAATAGAATAAGCTACATAAGATAACAATAAATACAAATATTGTACTTAAAATAAAAAAAAATATGGTACAATAGAAGAGAACAGATAACAAGCACCCAAAGGTCGCATTGTTCAATTTTTTGAATGACCTAGACTTTGGAGAGTGAAACAGAATAAAAATTGGCACTTTGTATTTCTCCCTTATTCAACAAATTAGAAGTACGAAAATTAACATCAAGTACGTAAAATTGTGGAGATCAATGAATTGGATATAAAATTATAAGAGATTGAATGTCAAATCTTTGTGAATGTGAAAAATACTAGTTGATCATTTCTTTCACCTACTTGAGTTATCAGTGTAATCTGCTACAAGTAGAAAAGGTAGAAGAAGACAAAGAGTTCAACTAAATCACCTTAGGGTAAAATGAAATTTTTATTATACTTTAATAGTTGAATCCACTAAATATAAGAAAAAAATTTAGTTTAGTAATAAAGAGGGTTGAATGATTATTTTAGCTTATGAGTTTAAACCCTAGTTTGACACATGTATTTTTGTTTTTTAATTGAAATTTTGTCGTCTAATACATGTGTTGGCAGAGGTGAAAGCAGATGTAAATATTAATCTCTTAGATTCATTTTAACCTAACACTTTCACTTCAGAGGATGAATTTTTGTGTTGAAAATCATGACGGATTCAATAAATTGTAGATACGTACCTACTACATTAAAAATAATTAAAAACCTTAAAAATTAAATTTATAAAATTTAAATCCTTATTTCGCCTCCTACGAGAATTAGCATATATTTGTAATAATTTAGATATGTACATACATTGATATTAAAATTAAAAAAATAAAAATCATAAAAGAAATCACATCAAAATGGAATTTTACCAGTTTGCCCCATCAAGGAGAATGGGAGAATCACATAGACTGAAAAACAACTCCTTTTTGGTGTTGCAAACAAGAGGAAACTCAGATCTACTAATTATATCTTGATAATCAGGGGATAAAAATCTTCTCTAAATTTCATCTGACTCGACAGCAAATTTGAATTCTCTCGACAAAACTGTTGATCTTACTGCATCTGCAGGAGTTGTTTTTGAAATTATTTCAATATTGCAACCTTCTGGTAACCTTTCAAAGTAATTCATTGGAGCGATGAAGTTAGAAAAATCAATGTCACAATTTATAACCAAAAAGTATATAACACTTACTTTTGTTCCAAACTTATATGATTAAATAATAAAAAAGGTAAGAGATTTTAGCAATCTATATTACAAACTATAGTGATAAGTACAGATAAGCATATTATTATGTTTTTGTACTGAAAATTTGACTGTATTGTCAATTATAGTGATAAGAACAAATATATTATATTAAGAACATGAAAATTCATGGAATTTTTTATTAAACTATTTGTCCTTTATTAAAAAACTCTAAAATAGGTAAAAGTTATATTTACTATTCTTTTAATATTTTAAACTTGATTTAACTGAATCCTTATTAAATTTATCCTTGTTTTGATTACATATGATTTTTAATATTTATGACCTTAAAGTACATTCAAATGTTACTTTATATAAATTTCTTCGTTACTCAACTAGTACTTATCCTTCCTTACTCAATAAGTACTTCATCATTCTGCTGCTTTATAGAATACTCAATACACCCTCAGACTACAAAAGTTTTATTAGTTTATCAGCAATACAAGTATAAAGCCTTTTGCTTCTTGAAGAAAATTTAAATATTTAATCTCCCATTTGCCATAAATTTTAAAGTTAAAATTTTTAATTCAACATTTATTTTGAAATTTGAAATTATATTTTTAACATGTATTTTACTTGAAGGGGAGATGGGAGGGGAGGAGATTTGAAATTTTGTGAGTAGAGGTTCCAAAATGAAAAAATAAATTTGACCCAATTTTTAAGAACTTGAAAATATTTGAAAATATGGAGAAGGGAATAAAATACCCTCAACTATTTGAATTGGTACAGTTGTTACGATTCAAAATCGGGTGTAATGACACTTGCCTTTAACCGAACGAGATAAGCCAGCCTAAATAGGAAATGACAAAATAAAGTGTAAAGAGAAAATATAGTCTACATAAAGAAGGATAAGTATTAAAGAATATCATTGTCAGACCTCGGGAGGGTACGTACCCTTGGCGTAGCCGACATTAGAAGAACCATTGTTGATTCCTCAAGAGAACCACCTAACCTCATTGTCACATCGACTCGACAGTGGAAGAAATAATTCAAAATGAACATAACATTATCAAGAAAACATAACTCTACTAACTCATAGTTTCTAATAAATAAGTTTGGAAATACAAAATACTCAACAAATCCTATACTCATTGTCTATAAAGCCTCTACTCAACAATTTAGATGATGCCATGACAGGCCATGACACCCCAAATCAAAGAAAGAAAATATTAGATCAAATCAGAACATAAAAGGGCTCCTCCGGAAGCAAGGAGGGCTCACCAATTCTGGGGAATGCACTGCTCCGGACCTCAATGATGCGCAGGATGAAGTCCTCTATCAACTGTATCTGCATCATAAAATGATGCAGGTCCAAATGAACGTCAGTACATAGAATATACTAGTAAATAAAATATCTCAGCAAAATAAGACTTAACTCATTCATCTCGACTCAACAACTCATGCTCAACTCAGTACATGTAAGTTTACAGTAAATCATGCTTTTAAAATAGACTCAGTAGAATAAGCTTAGTTTGAAAAAAAAACATCATGCTCAATCAATATCTGCTTAGATGTTTCTTTTAATAGACATCCAATCCCATCACCTTGAGTTTGGAGATGAACAACAAAGGCAACGTCATTACCATGCCTGTCCTAAACTTTCCACGGTAAAAGACGATCAACCTCTCTCATGGATCCATAGTAAATGTCCAATGGGACATGAATTGCCAGAACGTATTGCACGACTATCCTATGTTGGCAACGTAGTTCAATGGATTAAAGTAGTTATTTACTCGCTCCCAGCTCGGTGTTGATACTCCTCCCAAGATTGAACATGTACAACTCATCAATCAACTCAATCCTCATATGCCAAGTCAATCAACTCAAATCTCAACCTCATTAGGTTACCCCATCTCAACTAATCTCAGTTACTCATCAGTTCAGTCAAGCAATGTAGACAATCAACTAGACTCAGACTTAGACGATCATTTAGACTCACTCAATTCAACTCATCATGCAATGCAAGTAAGTTTCACAATAGTATATGTGGCTAGGTTCAATATGTTTTTCATGCTTTACAATGCACAAATTACTCAACTCATACCTCAACTTAATCCATGCATAGAATTTCATAGAATTATGTAATCTAGGGTTCATGCTATCAAATATAAACTGTACCTCAATATCATATCAGTAATTATGCAATGCAGCAAGTATTTCATACATTATCCAGAGAATTCATAATAAATGCAACAATTTCAGTATTAGGATAATAGAATTTTCCCAAAATCTCAACTTCTTTTCCAAATCTTGACTCAAATAGATGAAGAGGACATGTGAACGAATGTAGTTCCACACTTCAGTAAGCCTTACATTCCTGGGGTAGAAGAGACAATCCAAATCAAGTCGATATTCGTCCTAGAATCAAGAACTCTCGCTCTTCTCCCTCTTGTTAGTGTTCTCAAGAAACCCTCAAGCGTGAACAATGGTGAAAATACACCTAAGTTCTTTTTTAAGACTTAATTCAAGCCTAAAAATACTAAGGATTTAATTAAATAGGAATCAAAATGGATAAAAATACCCCTCTGAAAATTTGTTGTTTGAGTCTACGAGACCCCGTCTACGGGTTGTAGACCAGTTGTAGACGACCTCTCGTAAACAAGGTGTCCTGAAAATTGAGTTACTGAAATTTGTCACGAGACCCCTCTCTACCAGCCGTAAAATATTCTACGAGTCGTCTGCTAACTCATATTCAAGATACTGAAAAGTTGATATTTGGACCATCAATTTATGAAACCACTTTATGGGTCATGGAATACTTTACGGGCTGTATATTATCTCATATATAGACCTCAGACTTAGAGAAATTTCACCAAGTCATCTGGGGTTATACGAGCCCATTCTACGAGTCGTAGACCTGTTTACAAGTCATAAATGGCCCTCATGAATCCTTCTTCTGCAAATTTTTTCCCAGTCTTTTTCTCATCATCCTATGTACATCTACTCCAAACCAGATAGAAGGAATTGGGGAGTGTTATATTATCTCCCCCTTGGGATCATTCATCTTCAAATGATGAGAAAGCTTGGGATTTAGGTCAAGGCACAAATCTCCCTGTGGACTGTAACAATCAACCAGCTCTCACCTCACCCATGCAATCAACTAATTAAGGAGTTCAGCAAGTAAAACAATCAAACAGTCAACACATCACATCAATTCTCACTCGGACTCTAGAGCTCTATTGTCTATCACACTGAGAATAAACGGAGAACTCAAAGAATGGGAATTCAAGAATTTAGAGGGAAATCATTACCATCAACTCTCTCATCATCAGCAATCCAGAATAAATGGGGGTATTTGGCCTTTACGTCCTCCTCCGCCTCCTAAGTAGCTTCTTCTACAAATTGGTTCCTCCACAATACCTAGACAGGTGCAAGCTCTTTGGTTCTTAACTTGCGAGCCTATCGAGCAAGGATTTGGACAGGAATCTCCTCATAACTCAGACTGTCTTTCACTCCAATACTCTCGATAGGCACTACCATCTGTGGATCTCCCAAACACTTCTTGAGCATAGAAATATGGAAGACTGGGTGGATGGCCGCCAACTCTGGTGATAGCTCCAACTCGTAAGCCATGTTGCCTGCTCTCTTTATTATTTGATAAGGGCCAATGTACCATGGAATTAGGTTCCCTTTCTTCCGGAATATCATCACACCCTCCATGGGCGACACTTTCAAATACACCCAATTATAGACCTAAAACTCTAAGTCTCTTCTTCTAACATTTGTGTAGGATTTCTGTCGGCTTTGTGCAATCCTCAACTTTTCTTGAATGATCTTCACCTTCTCATCACTTGATGAACCAAGTCTAGTCCAATCAACTCTGCTCCACCTATCTCAAACCATCCAATCGATGAACGCCTCCTCCCATAGAGCACCTCATATAAGGCCATCTGAATGCTCGAATGGAAGTTGTTGTTGTAAGCAAACTCTATCAATGGCAAGTGATCATCCCAATTACCTTTAAAGTCAATGAAGTAGGCCCTTATCATATCCTCCGACATCTGCATGGTACACTTTGATTGGCCATCCGTCTGCAGGTGAAAAGTAGTGCTAAAGTGCACCTTCGTACCCATACCCTTCTCAAAAGATCTCCAAAACTGGGCGGTGAATTGAGCTCTTCTATCTAAGATGATAGACAAAAGGACTCCATCCAACCTAACAATCTCCTTTATGTATAGTCAGGCGGAATCCTCCGCAGTGTCAGTTGTCCTGAGTGCCAAGAACTATGCAGATTTTGTCATCCGATCAACTATCATCCAAATTGAATCATGTTGTCTGCGGGACCTCGTTAAAACTGTGACAAAGTCCATGTTAATCATCTCCCATTTGCACACTTGAATCTCAAAATTCTGAGATACTCTACGTGGCCTTTGGTGCTCCACTTTAACTTGTTGGCAATTCGAGCACTTAGATACGAACTCAGCAATGCCTTTCTTCATTCCACTCCACCAGGAGACTTCTCTAAAGTAATGGTACATCTTAGTAGACCCTAGGTGGATGAAATATCTAGAACTATGGACCTCTACAATGATCTTCCCTCGAACATCATCAACATCTGGAACACACAGTCTGCCTTGATACCTCAATACCCCATCTCCTCCTTTGGCGAAAGTTATCGCCTTCTGCTTATGCACATCTTTCTCTAACTATAATAACATAGGATCTTGATCTTGTTTCTCCTTCACCTCCACTACTAGAGATGATGCAGACCTATTATGCACAAGAACTCCTCCCTCACCTGATTCATCTAATTGAACTCCCAATTGTGTCAGTCTATGAACTTCTTTAGCTAACTCTTTTTCTCCCCCTCCACATGGGCAATGCTCCCATGGACAACCTGCTAAGAGCATTAGCATAGCTTTACCTGGATGATAGAGGATGCTCATATCGTAGTCTTTGAGCAACTCCAGCCATCTCCTCTGCATCAAGGTAAGCTCTTTCTGGGAGAAGACATATCGCAGGCGCTTGTGGTCTGTGAATACATCAACATATGTTCCATATAAATAGTGGCACCATAGTTTGAGAGCAAACACCACTGTTACCAACTCCAAGTCATGAGTGGGATGATCCTTCTCATGCACCTTAAGCTGTCTAAAGAGTAGTCAACAACCTTTCCCCATCTGCATCAATACACACCCCAATCCACTCTCAGAGCATCACAGTTGATAATAGATCCATCCGTCCCATCAGGCAAGGTCAACACTAGTCAGTAGTTAATCTGTCTTCAGCTCTTAGAAACTTCTCTCACACTCATCAGACCATTGAAACTTGACCTTCGTTTGAGTCAGTTTAGTCAACAGTGCAGATAGGGAAGAAAATCCACTAATAAACCTCCAGTAATAGCCAGCCAATCCCAAAAAACTCCTTATCTCAGTCGGTGAGGTTGGTCTTGACCAATTCTTAACCATTTTAATCTTTTGGTGTCTACTCGTATTCCATCTCCAGAAACCACATCGCTTAAGAAAGCAATAGGTCAAGATACCGTCTGAATACTCTATTCATCAGGTGCATAAAGGCTACAGCTGCATTTGTCAACCTG
>JAPFFP010042673.1:0-13899 GCA_026153255.1 Solanum medicagineum
ATTGAGTGGGAAATGGGTATAACCCCGATTTTAGAGGACTATAGTGAAATAATTTTTGAAAAAATTCGATTTCCAGTAGCCATCGGTGCCTTGGCCGCGACAGACCAGGGGTGCAAATCAGTGTTGGAGTTGCTTGCGTGATGGCTCTATGTCGCAAACCTGAGGCGGACCAGTGTATTGTTTTCCTTGGTTTTTAGTTTTGGCCTAAGAGCCTTGGGATCATAACTGCATGTCCACTTTTGTGTGAAACACCTATACTTAGCCATTTTTTGACTCTATATCACTCAAGACCCTCTCAAAAACCTCTCCAAGACTTAACCAAATATTTCATCCAAATTGAAGTGTCTCAAGTTTATTTCTGCATCTCAAAAACTCCATTCAATCTTCAAGTCTCCTTTATGTCTACATCAAGGAATCCCCAAATTTAGGTATGTGGGTTTATTCTATTGGGTCGCTTCACCATGGAGCCCAACCACCATTTTTATGAAAATTGCATGTTTTTCAAGTTGTATTATATATGGGTATCTTCTATTATGGACTGCGGGTATAAAATTTGTTGGGGTTTTATGAAATGTTTATTTATTATACATGACTATCTATTTCAAGCTTGTACTATGAGTTGGTTTTGTGTATTGAGACTATGTATGTTTTGAGCTATAAAACTATGATCTATTATGAGATTTGATGATGGATTTCAAGGTATCTTACATGAGGGTTTTACAATATGTTGGTGGGTTGATTTGCATTGAGCTTTCTCACATGATTTCACTCTTGAATTGCATGATTTTGAACAAGCATTACACACCCACCAAGTGTTTGATGAAATGTCATGTCAAAGAATTCGATCGTTATTTACATGTTTTACAAGTCAAGTGACTTCATGATGAATATGGGCTATTAAGTATGTTATGAATTCATGAAATTAGCTATGATTATGCAAGTATGAAGTTAATCCCTATTTCCAAGATTTTACCTCTTGTGCAAGGGTTCATGTATGATTATGATCTATTCTCATATTTCAAGTCAGGCTCACCATTAGAGGTCAAGTATGTTTAAGAGCTACTCATGTTATGATTCTATGTTCATTACAAGTTACTAAACATATGATTATTTCAATTATTCCATGGGATTAGACTTAGCACCGATGGATTGAATGTCGGCGTGGACTATGTTCAAGGTGGACTATGTTCAAGGGTCCATACTCTTTTCCTCAAACTATATGCCAACATAGGATTATGTTATACCCTTGCTATAGTAGTGGATCCATTTAGTGCACTTTATCATGAAATCCATCCCGAAATAAGAGGGGTTCCCTTAAGGGGGGTAACTTCTCTGGAACTGGACGGGCTCCCATAAGGTGAAGTATGGTTCACCTTGACAAGTAGACCATCTCTTTACCAATGAGGGGTAATTATCAGGATTTCAAGTTGTAGCTCGCTTGGTCATACTCTTTGTTGGTTGAGGTATCTTCCCAGACATGTATTATGTTCTATGCAAGTTGAATAATTTACAAGCATGTTTTACTTCAAGCATTGATCATGCATGCCATATTGAGATAATGCTTATCTATTGCCTAATACTTTGCATTTTGACTATATTTGCTTATATCATGTTGCATTGCATCCTACATGCTTAGTACATTCAAACTTACTAACGCTTACTTTATGCCTACATGATATCACTATGTAGGGACTGAAGCTCCTCTTGATTATCCTCCATGTGACTTCAAGGTCTAAGGTATGTGGGTTTCATTCATGGGTTCCTTTCACCCATGAATCCCAATATTCCTTTTTATGAAAATTGCATTATTCCAAGTTGTGTTTCTTATGGGTATCTATTATTATGAAATATGAGCATGAAATATATTGGGGTTTGGTCAAATATTCTTGATTATGCATAAATATCTATTTTGAGCTTACACTATGAAGTGATCTTTATCTATTGAGACTACACATGATTCAAGCTATGAGATCTATGAACTATTGTAAAGTTTTGATATGATTTACAAGTTACCCATGATTGGGTTATACCATGATGTTGGTGGACTGATTTACATAATTTTAAGATGCATTGATTTCACTATTTCGTGATCTATACTCTTGCATTTTGCATACTTTGAACGTGTCCTCATATGTGCCTACCAAGTGTTTGATGAACTGCCAAGTTAAAAATTCTCAAAATATGTACATGTTTTACAAGTCAAGTGACTTCATGATGAATATGGGCTATCAAGTATGTTATGAACTCATGAAAATATCTATGATAATACAAGTATGAAACTGAGCCCTTTTTCAATGATTATACCTCTTATGAATTTGGGCTCACCATTAGAGGTCAAGGATGTTTAAGAGCTACTCGTGTCATGATTCTATATTTCTCATAAATTATTAAAGTTATGATTATTTTAATTATTCCATGGGATTAGGCTTAGGACCAATGGATGGAAGGTTTGCTCTCTTTCCTTGAACTATGTACCACCATAGGACTATGTTATACCTTGCAATATTAGTGGATCCATTTAGTGCATAGTCTCTTGAAATTATTCCTGAAATGGGATGGGCTGCCGTAAGGTGACGTTTCTCATGAAATCTTTTCCTAAATAGGACAGGATAACATAAGGAAGGTTACTTCTCTGAAATGGGATGGGCTCCCATAAGGTGAAGTATGGTTTACCTTGGCAAGTAGACCACCCCTTTATCGGTGTGGGGTAATCATCGGGATTCTAAGTTGTAGCTTGCTTGGTCTTATTATATGTCAGTTGAGGTCTCTTCCCACACTTATGTCATATGATCTATATAAATTGAATGATTTGCAAAGCATGATTTACTTAAGTATTGATCATATATGCCCTATTACTGTTATGCTATCTATTGCTTATCCTTATGCATTTTTACCATGTAATCTCTTATTGCGTTGCATCCTAGATACTTAGTACATTCAAAAATACTAATGCATACTCTATGCCTACATGATGTTACCATGTAGGGACCAGAGCTCCACTTGATCATCATCCTCATCTGCGTGGCTAGAAATATCTATTCAAGAAAGTTGGTGAGTCCTCAATTCCAAGGACATACTTCTCTTGATCTATGCTATGTATTGACACTTCTTATGTTGGAAACTTATGATTATGAGGGTGAGCCTAGTTACTTGTCTTGGCCCCCACTAAGTTCTATGTCTAGAGGTGTTGTTGAACAAGTTATGTTTTATGCTTGAGTTTTGATGCATCTATGTTATTTAAGTAATAAACTCTCTCTCGTAGTCCTAATTTCCCTTGTTTATGTTTTCTCTTGTTGTTTATTCTTTCTTCCGTGACCAAGGATATGCGTATGATATGCTAAGAGGCTTGTTTAGGCTTCCTTCGGGTTCTCCCTTCGTCGTGCCACGTCTAGGCCCTAGTTTGAGTCTGACAAAGAGATAGTAGATAGTGTCCCTGAACTTGAGGACTTAGTAAACTTGAGAAAGACTTGAAGCTTAGAATGGGGTCTTGAAATCCACAACTTGTTCTTGAGTTTCCTTGAATTCTTATTGGGCTTTGGTAGAGGCTCTTGGGAGAATTTGAGAGTGTATTACAATTGGGAGGAGTCAATTTGATCTTTAGGAGTAGGGTTTAGGTCTTCAGGAAGTGTTAAGATATCATAGAAATCCCCAAAAGACCAATAGAAATAACTAAATTTATGAAATGCCATTAATGAATGGAATTTGGCAAAAATCCTTATATACCCCTGCACAGATGAGTTCTACGAAAACGAGCATAACTTCTTCATCCGAACTCTAAATAAGGTGAAACCAAGTGTATTGGAAAGCTAATTCAAAGAGAATTAATTTGGTAGGTTGTGGGCCACCCAGTATTATGTGTGCTATGAGATATTCCCCTTTAAAGTTGACCCTCCTATCGATAATTGTGCAAAACTTAGCCAACGAAATTACCTTGAACTTGGCTTGATGTAGGGGACCCACGATGGCCTTTAACGACATGAATAAGCTTGACTTATATTTGAATGAGAGATTGAAGCTTGAATGAATTTCGTGATTTGGAATGAGTTTGGGACACTTGAATTCGGGTGAAATACTTTGCTAAGTGTTAGAGAGGGTTTTGGGGAATATCTTGAATGATATGATGGTGAAATGTAGCTATGTATAAGTATTTTTACGTATTAGGAGGCTTAGTCCCAATATCCAAAGGCCTTGTATCGGAATAAAATAACTGGGCACATTTAACACTGAGGCGTGCCCCTAGTGCGACACGCCTGGGGTGCGAAGTCCTCTCTGGAATTCGCCAATTTGGATTTTTGAATTTTTATACGGTTGCTCTAAAATCAGGGTTAGACCCATTTCCCACTCTATTTTATCCCCTAAACAAGAATACGAAGTCGAATTTTCAATATCATGCAAGGATTTTGAGATATATGGAAATTACAATTATGGGCATTTCTAAGGAACATTTTCAGGCACTTTTTGTGGTCGTTTCAATATCTCCCCCTTGGGAACATTCGGTCCCGAATTTCAAAGACATGTATATAAGAAGAGTAATCATGGAAAAAATCAGCCCCAACAAGAATGCAATAATACATTTAAAACACCATTTTCAAAAACTCAACATAAGTGTCAAAATTATCATGAACTTGTCAATATAAACATGAATGCATGCAAATGACGTAGGGATGAGACATAAGATTTGAAATCATAAAATGGTCTTGATTTGTTATCTTAAATAGAGTGAAAGAGGTACGAATATTGCTTTTCCATGTTCGCTCCGGCACCCTGAGAGACACTTTCGACTTGACGATTGTTCCTAAGGGCCTTGACGAACACTACATCCTTATTAATCAACTCTTCCACCCTTCCATCCAATACCTCCATAGGGACCTTCTCCTAAGACAACTTATCCTCCATAACACCCACAACCTAAAGAAGATCTATAACACTAGAGTCACCAACACATCCCCTCAACCTAGAAGCATGAAGAACCGGACGAACCACATCCATATCCATAGGCAATTCTTATTTGCATGCAACCTCGCCAATCCTACTCAACACTTGACAAACGATAAACTCAAATCCTTTTCTTGCCAAACAGGACCACACCCCTTCATGGGTGGTTCTTCCAAGTGAACCCAATCATCAACACAAGCACACATGGCCTACCTTAGTATCTGATGACACCATCTCCCCTTGGGAGAAAACCCCCACTACACCACCATAGCTAACCTTTTCTGACCTGACCTCCAATGTAGCCAACCGATGGACCTCTCTAGTCACCTCTTTGCCACCATCAACACATGCTAGGCTACCCATAAATACCCTACTCAAAGCATTTGCCACAGCATTGGCCTTACTGGATGATGATGTACACTCATATCATAATCCTTAAGGAGCTCTAACCACCTTCTTGTTACCCACGATTCACACTTGTCATAATTAGTAAACAACCTCTCATTACCCAAGACTTACAATACTATCCCTAAATAATTCATAAGATCTAAATAAGTCAATGCTCCATCACTAGGGACCACGACAATCATGCCGAGGTAGGGTTTTAAGACCCTATTCATGAAACCCATAAACATAGCCAGTGAATTAGTCAACCAACCAACCCCACCATGACTAAAAATGCTTACTCCTAGTCCAAAACGACACTTAGGGATATCACCTACCCTCATCCTCACTTGGGGACAAAATCCAAATCAAAGATCAATCTTAGAAAAGTGACCAGCCCATTGAAGTTGACCAAATAGATCATCTATCCTTAACCATCATATTACAACCTGACGAGTTCTACACTCATAGGAAGCATGATATGCATGTAAGAAAATGGGACAACCCCTATAGACCTTTCTAGCAATAATAGACCCACATGACTATTTGGGACACTCATGAATCTTACTAGCAACAAAGAAGTAATGAAAGAAATAAGGACCCCTGGAACTATCAAAGCATGCACATCAAATCAAAAACCATTAACATACCTGTAACAACATCGGGTGCCTCCTCTTCTCCGGCGTTAGGCATGATCTAGCATAGCAAGAACAATCATTAGGGGGAACACCTTACCTTAACTCCTATAGCACGATATGGGGTAAAAAGAAGGGAAATCGTGGTTGAGGAAGAGATGAATATGAATAATGGTATGGGAAGAGAGGAGGATCCACCACCAAGGGATAACAGGCCACAACTTAGGGACTTTAACGAAAACGCTTATGGATGGTATCAGTATCATTTGAACCCTATGGCCATGGATATTACCAGTGCTATAGTACTGCCTCCACTACCAGCAAACATAAATTTTTGGTATCTAGTGGATTACTACAAATGCTCCAAAACCGTGGGTTATTCATAGGGCTACCTTCAGAGGATCACCATTGTCATCTCCATAATGGGGTTTTTGTTTGCAAGAGTGTCATGGTGACACAAAATCTTTCTCTTGATGCAATTGGTTTACGAGTTAGTCCATTGTCACTGACTGCGAATGCAGGTGTGTGATTGTCTGAGCTTCCTCCGGGTACAATAACAAGTTAGGCAGAGCTTTAGAGAGTATTTCTTGAAAGATATTTACCAAAATCTAAGAAGTTAAAGCTTAAAGATCAAATAAAAAACTTTGAGCAACTGTCGGGTGACTCTATTAGCACAACAAGGGAGAGATCTACCAAATGCTTGAGGATAGTCCCTGATCACAAGATTGTTAATGATGTCTTAGTTGAGATTTTCTATCCGGCCCTTGACGAGAATAGTCAAGCTTGTGCCGACACAATCATGGGAGGCATGCTTCTTGCCAACCTTTTGCAATGATAGCTGCAAGGATGGAGCAAGTGGTTAGAACCAATAGAGCATGGGGTCAACGTGAGCGAGGTCCAATGAAAACCTCTTGTGCAGTTAACAGCAACAATAAGCAAGCAAAGGTCAATGAAGAGATCATGGAGAAACTTGTTCAACTTGACACAAGTATGGACTTGCTCTTGAAGCAATACCAAGCAAGTGTCAAAGTAGTCACTCACCAACCTCCTAAAGCTCCCGTATATGAAGATCAATTCTTTGATGAAGATGCTTGTTTCGTGTGTAATCAAGCGGTGTGTTTTTGTAATAACTCCCAAGGGTCCAACTCGTACTATTGGAGGCAAGGTTTCAGGAATCAAGGTCAGAACTACAACCATGATGGTGCTTATCGAGACAATAGAGGTGTTTACTATGAAAGGGAGAGAGTGCCGGATGCCGAATAGTGTAGAAGAGAGGGTTATAGGAATGGTCCTTATGTTCCATCCCACAACCGTGATGTCGTTCCAAGTACTTCTAGGCTAAGAGAAGTTTGACAAGTTGTTAAAGAAAGCCGACCACAAAGATGAGACATTGAAGGGAATAAAAGCGGATATTTCATGTATTAACTAAAAAGTAGAGTTTCACTCAGTGGCAATTAAGCAACTGGAACAACAAATGGGCAAGGTTCTTTGCAATTGAACCAACGCCAAAAGGGCTCCTTACCAAGCAACAAGGTTCAAACTCTTAAGAACTAAAGGCATTGTATGGAAGTGATGACTCGGAGTGGCAGAAGCACTGTTAATCCTCCTATGCTAATGGTTGGAGCTGGAAGCCACAGAAAGAGGGTAAACAAGGAGACTGAGGTGCATACCACAAACAAGCAACCAAAGAAATATAAAACCTTTCCAAGGCCCCCACCACCTTTTCCCTAAATGCTTTAGAAAAGAAAAGAGGAAGGTAATTTTAAATAGTTCTTGGCGATGCTTAAGATGTTGTTAGTGGACATCCCCTTAGTTGAGGCTCTTTAAAGGATATGGGGATACGTGAAATAGATGAAAGATCTGGTCAACAAGAAGCACAAAGTTAGCCAAGACCTCTCCCAAAATTTTCAACATTGCAGTGCCATCACCACAAAGTCTTTGTTGCAGAATGGTGAAGATCCGAATGCATTCACCATACTATGCAAGTTGGGGAACTTGCATTTGCTAGAGCACTGTGTGACCTGCGAGCCAGCATCGATTTGATGCCCCTTGCCATATTCAGAAAGCTCGGTTTGGGCAACCTTATTCCTATAAAGATGCAGTTGTTGATGGCAAATAGAACAATCAAGAAGCCTGGGGATATTTTATGATGTGTTGGTCAAGGTAGACAAATTTATATTTCCCATAGATTTTGTTATACTTGACTGTGAGGTTGATTTTGTAGTTCCGATCATCCTGGGGAGACCTTTCTTAGCCACAGGGATAGCATTGTTGATATGCAAAAGAGTATGCTTACCTTCAGGTTTGGTGAAGATGCAGTTGTGTTTCAAGTGAGCCAACCAGATAGAAGGAGTTGTGAGTTTCAGGTGTTTCAATGATTGAAATGAGTGAGGATGATGAAGCGGAGATCCCGGTAGCATTGAGCCTGGGAGTTGAACCTTTGGTAGTTGTGTTGATGAATTTCGATGGTGACAACATTCGTGATTGTAATGAAATGGTGAATGTTTTTAGGGTGTTATTTGGACCAAGTTGACAGGCTAGGTTAGAGTTAGACTTGTGCAATAGGGAAACATCACCAACGAACCCTTCTATAGAAGTCCTACTAGAGTTAGAATTAAAGGCACTACTAACGCATCTGACATACGCATACTTGGGAGAGAATATTAAATTGCCTATCACAGTTGCAGTTGACTTAAATAAAGCCCAAACAGAGGCCCTCATCTGCATTCTCAAGCAATTCAAAAAAGCTATCGGGTGGATAATTGCATACATCATTGGCATACCTCCTGGAATATGTAATTAGAAGATTCAACTGGTCAAGGATGACAAACCTAGCATCGAGCATCAAAGAAGGTTGAACCCCCCAATGCAAGAGGTTGTGCGGAAAGAAATCATCAAGTGGTTAGACGCAGGAGTAACTACCCATTTGGCTACATTGAATGGGTTAGTCCAGTGCAATGTCTTCCAACAAGGGAGGTATCACAATAGTGCCTAATGCTAAGAATTAGTTGATTCCTACGAGACCGGTCACTAGGTCGAGAGTATGTATGGATTACAGGAAGCTCAATGCTTCCACCAAGAAAGATCATTTCCCTATACCCTTCATGGATCAAATACTTGATAGACTAGCAGAAAAGGGATGGTATTTTTTCCTTGATGGATATTCCTGGTATAATCAAATCTTGATTGCACCAGAGGATCAAGAGAAAACTTTCACAAGCCCATATGGTACCTTTGCATTTAAGAGAATGCTTTTTGGATTATTTAATGCTTCAGCCACGTTTCAAAGATATATGATGTCTATTTTCTTGGAAGTGGTTGAAAACACTATTGAGGTGTTCATAGATTATACTAGTGTTGTTGGCCAGTCTTTCGAAGAATGCTTATGTTAGAGAGGTGTGTTGATAGTCATTTGGTGCTGAACATGGAGAAATGTCATTTTATGGTCAAAGAAGGCATAGTGCTTGGTCACATAATTTCAGTCAAAGAAATTGAGGTAGATAAACCAAAAATTATGGTTATCGAGAAACTGCCACGTCCAATTTCAGTGAAAGGTATTAGGAGCTTTCTAGGCCACGGAGGATTCTAACGTTGCTTCATAAAAGACTTCTCCAAGATTCTGCAACCCTTATGCAAGTTGTTAGAGAAAGATTCCAAGTTTGTATTTGATGGTTCGTACATGCAAGCCTTCAAAGAGTTGAAAAGAAGGTTGACTTTGGCACCCATTATTGTAGCTCCATATTGGTCATAACCATTTGAACTAATGTGTGATGCAAGTAGGGTTGCACTAGGTATGGTGTTGGGACCGCGAAGGGAGAGAATTCTATATCCGATCTATTATGCTAGTAATGAACTACATGTGGCCTAGAAAATTATATAGTCACCAAACAAGAACTGCTTGCCTTAATCTTTGCCTCTAAAAAATTCTATTCCTACTTGTTGGGAGCTATGGTGATCATGCACACAGACCATGCAGCGCTAAAATATTTGATGGCTAAAAAGGATGCAAAACCAAGACTGATCATATAGGTACTCCTCTTGCAAGAATTCAATTATGATGTTATACACAGAAAGGGGTCAGAAAATCAGGTAGCCCATCATCTTTTTAGATTGGAAGATGAAGCTATGGTGAAGTTTCATGATGGACTTGACATCGATGATTCATTCCCCGATGAGAGAGTTTTGGCGGCCTCACATGATCTTATATATTTGTTTGCTGACTTTGCCAACGACTTGGTGAGTGATATCGTGCCTCCTGATTTGAACACTAATCAACATCTCAAGTTTATGCACGACATGAAGAAGTTATTATAGGATAAGCCATACTTGTTTCATATTTGTGCGGATGGGATCATCCACAGATGTGTTCCAGATGTGGAAATGATGATTATTTTTGAAGCATGCCACTCTTCATTGGTGGGTGGTCATCACAGTGGAGCTCAAATAGCTTACAAGGTGCTACAATGTTGCTACTATTGGTCATCTATACATCAAGACACCCATAATTATGTCAACTCATGTGACAAATGTCAAGGAGAGGGCGGGGTCTCGCGAAGGCATGAAATTCCTCCAAATCTCATTTTTGTAATAGAACTATTCGACGTTTGGGGCATTGACTTTATGGGACCCCTTTTCAGCTTTCATGGTAATAAGCACATTCTGGTTGTAGTTGATTATCTCACTAAATGGGTAGAGGCCATAGCTCTACCGAACAATGAAGGTAAGAGTGTTACCGAGTTTCTCCGAAGAAACATTTTTTCCAGGTTCGGTACACCTGGGCAATTATCAGTGATGGAGGTTATCATTTTTGCAACTGACTATTCAAAGCTCTCCTTGAAAGATACGGTGTGAAGCACCAAGTGGCATCTTCATACCATCACTAAACAAGTGGGAAATAGAAGTATCAAATAGGGAAATGAAGCAAATCATATCCAAAGTGGTGAATGTATATCGCACCGATTGGTCAAGAAAGTTGGATGATGTTTTATGGGCCTACCGCAAAGATTTCAAAACTCAAATTAGAATGTCTCAATATCAATTGGTGTTTGGGAAAGCTTGTCACTTATTAGTTGAACTTGAGCACAAGGCAGTACGGGCACAAAAGAAGCTGAATCTAGACTGGAATGAAGTAGCAACATCTAGATTAATGCAGGTAAATGAACTTGATGAGTTCGATTGGTGCATATGAGAGTTGCGCCTTGTACAAGCAATGAATGAAAGTTCAACATGATTGCAGAATAGAAAATTTCCAATTTGCTACAGGAGACATGGTATTACTTTATAACTCTAGGTTGTGGTGTTTTCCTGGGAAACTCAGATATAAGTGGATGGGGCCCTTCAGAGTGATACGTGTTTTTAGTTATGAAGCCATTGAGTTAGAAAGAAGGAATGGTTAAACTTTCAAAGTCAACGGTGAGAGGGTTATATTGTACATTAGTGACATGGAAGAAATCAAGGTAGTGGAAGACTAGGACCTTGAAGTGACATGACCACAAAAGCTTCCTGTCATATCGTGGCAATAAATTAGGCACTCCCTGGGAGGCATCCTAATGTATGCCCCTTGTACCTCTTCTTCGTCTTTCTACTTTAAGGACAAAGTATTCTATTTTTGTGGCATGTGGGACGTTATGGAATAAAGTGAAGTCTGAGTAGCCTTGAGTCCATAACTTCCCCTATTTTTGATCCCAAGGTTTTCTTGCCGCGTTTCTTTTTCCTTGTGGATGTTTATTTTTCTATTGAACCGGCATGTTTTAGGTAGTGTAGATAGTTTGTAGATATGTAGTAGTATTATATGTTGGCATATACATGAGTCTTTAAATGCTTTTTAAATGATTAGAAAAATTGGGTACCCTTAAAATTTTTGAGATTGTGGTTATTGATGCATTCATGCATTTTGAGTATCTGGCAATGTTTGTTCTAATAATGTCAAGGTAAGCTGAGGCTGGAAGCAAGACCTGTGAGTCTATACTTAATTGTGTGTGTAAAATGCCATGTGTGTTGTGAGCTTATTTTTCTACATTCATGTATCATATATGGACTCAAAACATGCCTTGTTACTCTAAAATTTGTTTGGTGATGTGGTTTATGTAGAAAGGATCTTATGCCTTTGTTCTTTTAGTAAACCCACTTTTAGCCTAAATGACCTACCAAATGAGTTATTGAATACCTTGTTCCAAATTTTTGAGCTTCTCATGTACTCATTCTTTCTTCACACCTTAATAGCTTAACCTTGTTTAATGAAATACCTTGATATTGGCCTAGGACTATCCTTGAACAAGTGAACCTTGATTGAGGCTAAAGGCCTAAGTTGAGGGTGGCTACAATGGGTGGCCCTGGTTTGAGGCATAGAGATTGTCTACTTCGCCTCAAACTAAAAGCCTATGTTAAGGGTGGCCTTTATTGTGGTAAAGTAATAAAAATAAGGTGGTTATCTAGGAAAGAAGGAAAGAATTGAATAATCATAAGCCGGGTGAAGAAAAAGAAAATAAAAATGTCTTGATTTGAAAAGAATGGCACAAAAAGAGTTCAAGATTGAGGCACAGCTAAAAAAGAGAAAGAAAGCACCTGGGGAAAGTTTGAAATAGGAGAATAAGGGTGTATTTAGTGAAAATGGTTGGCTTATAAAGGCAAAAGTGTTGGTAAACATGGTTCAAGGATAGTGTTTAGTCCTACTTGCCTATAATGCCATACCAAAGCCCCCTGAACCTATGGTACAAGCCCTTAAGTTCTAAAGTGATCCAAATCCACTTTGTAACTAAGCCAGAAGATTAGTATAGAGGAAAACCTCTGGTATTAGTCATTTTGCATGAATTTTGTTTGTGAGAGTGAGAATGCTTCCTCAGTCCCTGAATTCTTAATGCTTTTTGAGTTAGTAATAGGGACTTCTTTTCTGTGAGGGCATTTGCACTACTTGATTAGCATATGGCTATACCACTGATTGTGGATGGTTGATGCTCCTTAGCTTATCATAGTTAGGTTGCCCGATTCATTACCATGTCTTTGCTGTGCTTAGTAGCTTTGCAATCTGCTTTTGAAAATGATTGTTGGGTAGCTGGACTAGAGTGAATGATGTACATGCCATTGGTATAGCAACTATGTATTTCTCATTGTCTGCAGAGATTGAGTCATTGCTTCAAGACAAGCAACAATTCTAAGTTGAGGATGTTGATGTGTTGTCAAAATACATTATATTTGATGCCTAAAACAAGGATTTTGTGAGTTCTTAATGCGACCTTTTATGGGTTTTATGTGTTTTTTTGTTGTTCTTGCATAAAAGTTAGGTTGGCCTGATTTTTGACGAAAAATTGCAGATTTTCCTAAAGCAAAGGACATATGAGTTCACCTATGAGTCGTAGCCCAAGCTATGAGTAGTAGGGTGTTATCGTAGCAAGAAATATAAACCAAAAAATCAGAAATCTGTCAAAGTGAGGTCAATATTTTGAGGCCACCCTACGAGTCTGAGGTCTTGTTACGACTCGTATAACTGTCTCGTAGTAGGAAATAGAGAGCCCAAGCTTTCGATCAAAAACTAAAGTGCTAGACTACTAGAAGAGCATATGAGTGGTAGCCCAAGTAACAACTCGTACCAGTGGGTCATACCAGTTGAGTCCACGATGCTAAAAACCTAATACGAGTCCCCGATTACGGCTCATAGGTCACTGTACGAGTCGTACCTGGGAGGCGTACCAGCTGCCAGCTGTCTTTTCGTGTAATATTTAGGGTTAAACTTGTAACTACTATAAATACTTTAAGATAGGGTCTTATTGAGAGAAACCAGCTTTTAGACATTGAATATAACTTTTGATTATTCTCTCAAGATTTCTTGAAGGTTTTAGCTTAGATTTTATTTTTCTTGAAAAACCCAATTTTGGAGAGTGCAAATCCCATATTATTTTCATTCTGAATATACCAAGCTTGTGGTTTGCAACTTGTGGTGCTATCATTC
>JAPFFP010042674.1:0-36592 GCA_026153255.1 Solanum medicagineum
GATCTTCTCCAATTCTATTCCCACATTAAGAATTTGACTTTAAAACTTACACTCAATTAAGAATCATTAACTAAAATGTTATATCCTACGAAGAATGGCTCAGTCTTAGCTTAAAAAAATTTGGGGTGTTACACTACCTTGGTCTAGTCAGTAACTCTAGGCGGGTTCTAATATTGGCCACCACTAGAAAACATGCAAAACGAAGAGAGTTAATTAATATATGAATATACACCTTCCAAGTATTATGAATTATGTGCTGTTACTTGTTAGTTCTTTATGATTCCCACAACCCCAGTTGTGGATTTAGCTACTCATACTATATGTAGATGCAAGTATTATGAATTGAGAAGACATATTTGAACAATTACACGGTAGAATTATGAACAAGCAAAATCCAACTTCAATAAGAATCACAAGTTTAAGGATGAAATTCAAACACAAGTGCTCTAAAAGACTCTCCAATATGATCTTACAATTTTTTTCCTGTAAATATTGAGTTCTCTGAGTACTACACAAAAAGCTCTTGAAAAATAACCTAAAAAACTATTTATAATAATTAAAATTCAAGTCCTAAACAAAATAGGAGAACTTTTCGGCATACCATACGAAAAGTCTTTACAGGATGTATTGCATTTCGGGGCTTGTAATTGATGTCTCATACTTAGCTGCTGGAAATTTGTACTTCAACTCTACGACTCATAAAGTGATTTACGACCCGTAAAGGGGGTTTTGTCCGATGAAATTCTTGAAATTCCAAGTCTCTGATCTTCAGGACTCAAACCATCTTCTACGACTCGTACAAACTTCTACAACTTATCTGCATGTTCATAGAATAAACTTCAAAAAATAGACCCTTACTGAAATTGTCCACGAAACCACCCTACGGCCCTAAAATGATCCACGGCCCATAATGGCACTCGTATAATAACAAAACTCAACAACTTCTGCCATTTTCCCCAAAATCAAGTCCAACATATAATCCTGCAAATATAAACACAAAAACACATAAAACCAACTAACATCACATTGAGGACACACAAAATTTCAAGTTTTAAGCATTAAAAGTGTTGTATTTTGGCAACACCCCATTGTTCAAAATAGGTACGGATAGACGGGATGCTTCTAATAGACAAGAATGTTGGATCTTAGATTTAAGATCAATAATTTGAATGGTAAGGCTGTTTTGGGTTCCTTTTACGGTCCTGCATTTCTCAATATAGTGTTTTCAGTATGGTTTTGGCTTTCTGGGGTGGTTTGGATGATTTCAGATAATTTTGGCATTATTAGGTGGAGTTTGGTGATAAAGACAGGAGTCAGAAAGGTTTTTGAGTAAGTTTGGAGTTTTCCTTCAAGATGAGGTCCCTATCATGGCCTTGTTCACTTTGTGGGGGTGCTTATGAGTCTAGTGAAAAGTGTAGGCCCAATATCCTTGTTCTTTCTTCTTGAGACTGCGATTGTCTGTGACTTTTGTAGATGAAAGTCCTTTTTAGTGGATGTTGTAATGACCCTCCAAGTCATTTTATCCACTCCTTGTTCTTTTCAGTATTTAGAGCTTTCTTGTAGAAACCCTAGATCATTTATGACTTACTGACTTTGATAGTTCAGTTGTCTGGTCGATCATTTAGTTTTTATACCTGTTTTTATGTTTTGGAGCTCTTAGAGTTTTAAGGTTGACTTTGGTGAAAACACTTGTAAGATGGGCTCAAAATGGAATTCTGATGGTTTCATCAACTCCAAAATAGTCATACTAGGTTAGGAGCATGGTAGTCTCAAATATAAAGATCTCGGTGTGAGTTTATACCACATTTTACATTTTAACCTTTAAAATTGACCAATTGTTGACTTTGGTAAACATTTTTAGAAAATGCACTCAGATGGAAATTTTGGTAGCGTGGTAGCTCTAAAATATTAAGTTTGGTCTAGAATGACCTTTCATTCAACTCTCGAGGATTCCTGACATATTTTGATCCCTTTAGTGGAATATAGTTTAAACATCCCTTAGGAATGGGACTCACATTTAGTCATAATGACCTAGTATCAAAGTTTTGACTGCACCATTGAGTCCACAACTTCGAATTTGGTAGGGTATCAAAGCTGTTTGCGTGCATGGGGTTCCATATGAATCCCGAATGCCCATCGATAATTTGTGGACTTTGCCTAACTTGTTGTTGCAGTAAAAATCTGGTGCAGACAACTTTGCTCTCCATGATCGCGGGCCCCAAGTTTGAATGAATCCATAAGTTAGTAAAAGGGTTTACAGGTTATCTCCAGAAGGCCACAACCTCACGTGTTCCATAAAATGGATCATTTCATATTATCATTGATCATGGCAAAACAATTGAGAGTATTAGGACTATGAGGCAGGATGGATGCAAGAGCTTTCACTAGTAGGTACATTTTGGTGGACATCCTCTTAGGGTCAAGGATCATCAAGGACAGGGTGCTTAGGTTTACCAGATTAGGCCAGTTCCTGCAGCTATTCAGGGTATCGAGACAACAAGTAGACCTAAATCTAGCTATGCTAGTCATGACAGTTCAGTAGGTTCAGGAGGACGTGTTGGTCCTTTAGGTCATCTTCCCTAAAGTTTTGATCCCCAATGTTACTTTATACATAATGAGTTTATCCATAAGGAAAGAGATTGTTCCAAGCATTCTCCTACTTGCTTTCAACCTGGGATACAGATGGCTCAGTCCATGCCAGCTCCAATAGCTAGAGTTGCCTCTAAGAGTACTAGTAGTGGTACTAGAGATCATAGAATTAAAGTTCCAAATGATAAACAAGACTAAAGAAAAAAGAGCTAATAAGGAGCTGATGGATGACTTTCAACCTTTCGCTACAAGGAAGGCCATCAAAATCAAATAACCTCAAAAAATCACTCACCAATATTTATACCAACATGCCCAGAATGGTGACGACCATAAGCAGGATACCAAAAATAGAAATTGCATCATTATAAAAGAACCAATTGACAGTAAAATAAAAGCCAATACCTTAAAGGAGGTTCCTGGTAAAGGCAAAGGAAAATAGGTAAAGAAAACACAGCAAGTAGTTACCAGAAAAACAACAATCAAGTCAATGATAAAAGAAGATACAAAAAGCAACAAAATCGCAAAAATAAGGGATATTCATAACAACATGCTGATTAGTAATAGAGAGAGATAAGATTGCTAATGGTAGACATATCTCCAACAACTGTGTAGTAAACAAGGATAACAAAAATGAGGGATCTCCTCAATTGCATAAGGATGATCACAATAGTAGAAAATCCTTTATGTGGAAGATCAGAAGGAGAAGTGTTATAAGCTTTGAATGGTAGCCCCGGTAAATGATGGTAGATGAACAATAAGGATGAAATAGGGAAAGAAAGTGAAACAAACCATCTATATGTGATGGCGAATCGACAGGACCAAGAAGCTGCACTAGATGTTGTTGTCGGTATGTTTCGAGTCTTTACCTTTGATTGTTATGGTTTGATTGATCCACCTTCAACTCTGTCCTTTGTGTCGCCATATATGGCTAGTAGATTTGAGATTCTTCCTGAGTATTTGCTTGAGACATTTTCTGTTTTTACTCCTATTGGTGAGTCCATCCTAGCTGAAAGGGCGTATTGAGATTGTACGGTGACTATCTATCATAGATATACTTTGGCAGACTTGATTGAGTTAGAGATGATTGATTTTGATGTGATCCTTGGCATGGACTAGCTTCACACCTGTTATACATCTATTGATTGTAGGACCTACAACAACAACAACAACATACCCAGTAAAATCCCACAAGTGGGGTCTGGGGAGGGTAGAATGTACGCAGACCTTACCACTACCATAGAAGTAGAGAGGTTGTTCCTGGGAACCCTCATCATAAAACCCTTAAGCAAGAAGAACTAGCTTTGACAAAAGGAAGGGAAGGGAACAGAAAATAGCGACTAATAATGACAGTATGTAAACAAGATAAACTAACACATAATATGTAAAGCGAACACATGACAAAAAAAAACACCTAACCCTACTATTAGCCTGCTACTCTAATTCGTGATCTCCACTTTTTTCTATCTAAGGTCATGTCCTCAGTAAGATCAAGTTCCATCATATCATGTCTAATCACCTCCCCCAGTACTTCTTCGGTCTACCTCTACCCCTGCGAGTATCTCCCAAAACCAACCTCTCGCACCTCCTAACAGGATCATCGGTACTCCTTCTCTGCACATGTCTAAACCATCACAGTCTCGCTTCCCTCATCTTTTCGACCATCGGGGCCACTTCTAGCTTCTCCCGGATGGTCTCATTCCGAACCTTATCACTCCTGGTGTGACTACACATCCATCTCAGCATCCTCATCTCTGCGACATGCATCTTCTGAACATGTGCCTTCTTAATTGGCCAACACTCCACTCCATACAACAACGATGGTCTAACCACCACTCTGTAAAACTTATCTTTGGGTTTAGGTGGTATCTTCTTATCACATAAAACTCCAGAGGCAAGCCTCTATTTAGTCCAAGCTGCCCCAATACGGTGTGTGACATCATCGTCAATATCCCCACTACTCTGAATGATGGACCCCAAATACTTAAAGTTTTCTCTCTTGGGGATAGGTTGAGCGGCAAGCATCACATCAGGGTTTGCCTCATCCCTCTCAACACTGAAATTGCACTCTAGGTATTCAGTTTTGGTCCTGCTCAATTTGAATCCTTTGGACTCCAAGGCGTGTCTCCAGGCCTCCAACCTATCATTAACTTTAGTTCGAGTCTCATCGATCAGTACTATGTCATCTGCAAAAAGCATACACCATGGACATAAATTGTCAAATTCCAATTCTTGAATGAATCTGTCATAGAGTGTAAGGGTGATTTTGTTGCGCCTAAGGGTAAATTTATTTCTTACCTTAAGGCCAGGAAGCTAATCTTTAAGGGATATATCTATCACCTCGTGTGTGCTAAGTCTTATGATGTTGAGCCTCCTAACTTTAAGTGTGTCCGAATTATGAATGAGTTGTCTGAGGTGTTTCCTGAGGATCTGCCTGAAATCCCTTCTGACAGGGAGATAGACTTTAGGATTGATGTTCTTCCTGACACCCAACCTATTTCTCTTCCATCGTACAGAATGGCCACGGTTGAGTTGAAAGAACAGTTGAAAGATTTGCTAGAGAAAGGCTTCATTAGGCCGAGTATTTCTCCAAGAGGTGCTCTTGTTCTGTTTGTGAGGAAGAAGAATGGTTCCCTTAGAATGTATATTGACTATCTCCATTTGAATAAGGTAACAGTCAAGAATAAGTATCCCTTTTTTAGGATTGTTGACTTGTTTGACCAACCTCAGGGTGCCACCATTTTCTCCAAGATAGACCTCAGATCAGGCTATCACCAGCTGAAAGTGAGAGAATGTGATATCCCGAAGATGGCTTTTCAAACCTGATATGGTCACTTCAAGTTTTTGTCCATTGGGTTGACAAATGCATGCACATATAGCCTTCATAGACTTGATGAACAAAGTATTCAGACAATACCTTAATATGTTTGTGATTATGTTTATAAATAATATTTTGGTGTATTCCTGAGATGAGAAGGAGCATACTAATCACCTCAGAATCACTTAACAGACACTCAAGGATAATGAATTATATGTAAAGTTTTCAAAGTGTGAGTTTGGGCTCAAATTTGTGGCATTTGTAGGCCATATATTTTGACGTGATTTCATTCGAGTGGACACTCAAAAGATTGAGGTGGTTAAGCACTGGCCTAGACCAATCTCTCTAACTGTTATAAGAAGTTTTCTAGGCTTAACTAGTTACTACCATAGATTTATTGATGGGTTCTCTTTCACATTCGTACTGTTGATTAGACTGACTCAGAAGAAGGTCAAGTTTCAATAGTCCAATGAGTGTGAGAGGAGTTTTCAAGAGTTAAACAATAACCTTGATCACTGCTCTAGTGTTGACCTTGCCTGAAGGAATTGATGGATTCGTCATTTATTGTGATGCCTTGAGAGTAGGATTGGGATGCGTATTGGTGCAGAAGGGTAAAGTTGTTGCTTATGCTTCTATGAAACTCAAGGTGTATGAGAGGAATTATCCCACACATGACTTAGAATTGGCAGTGGTGGTGTTTGCTCTCAAACTATGATGCCACTACTTATATGGAGCAGATTTTTATGTCTTAATAGACCATAAAAGCCTACAATATGCCTTCACCTAGAAGGAACTTAACTTGAGGCAGAAGAGATGGCTTGAGTTGTTTTAGGATTATGACACAAGCATCCTCTACCACCTAGGTAGAGTTAATGTAGTTGCTATTTCTCTTAGCAAGTTGTCTATGGGAAGCACCACCCATGTGGAGGAAAAGGAGAAGACACTAGCTAAAGAGGTTCACAGACTGGCATGATTGGGAGTTCAACTAGATAAATCTAATGAAGGTGGTGTTCTTATGAACAATGGGTACGCATCATCTCTAATAATGGAGGTGAAGGAGAAACAAGACCAAGACCTATCTTGCTGCAATTGAAGGCAAATATGTATAAGCAGAAGGTAATGGCTTTCACCAAAGGGAAAGATGGAGTATTGAGATACTAAGACAGATTGTGTGTTCCGGACGTTGATGGTATTCGAGATATGATCATGGCAGAAGCCCATTACTCCAGATACTCCATCCATCCAGTTTCAGCTAATATATACCATGACTTGAAAGTTCACTAGTGGAGTGGAATGAAAAGAGATGTTGTCGAGTTTGTTTCTAAATGCCCCAATTGTGAATAAGTTAAAGTTGAGCATCAAAGGCTATGTGGAGTAGCTTAGAACTTTAAAATCCTAGAGTGGAAGTGGGAGATGACTAATATGGACTTCATCATAGGCTTACCAAGGTCCCATGGGTAGGATGATTTGGTTTGGGTGATAGTTGATTGGATGACAAAATCTGCGCATTTCTTAGCAGTAAAGACAACTGACATCTCAGAGGATTAAGCCCGAATATACGTAAGAGATATTGTTAGACTACACGGAGTTCCCCTTCCTATCATCTCAGACAAAAGATCCCAATTCACTGCCCAATTTTGGAGATCCTTGTAGAATGGCTTGGGTTCGAAGGAGAATCTCAGCACTGCTTTTTACCCACAGGTTGAAGGCCATGCGGTGCGCACAATTCAAACTTTGGAGGATCTGATGAGGGCCTGTGTCATTGACTTCAAGGGTAAATGGTATGATCATTTGCTTCTGATTGAGTTCGCCTATAATAACAGTTTTCATTCGAGCATTCAGATAGCCTCAAATGAGGCCCTATATGGAAGTAGATATTGATCAATAATTGGATGGTTCAAGATAGGCAAAGTAGAGTTGATTAGGCCACACGTGGTTCACCAAGCTATAGAGAAAGTGAAGATCATTTGAGAGAGATTGAAGACTTCCTAGAGTCAACAGAAATTCTACACCGATGTTAGAAGAAGAGACATAGAGTTTGAGGTTAACGATTGAGTGTATTTCAAAGTGTCACCCATGAAGGGTGTGATGCGATTTGGGAAGAAAGGGAAGTTGAGTCTGTGGTAAATTGGTCCTTACGATAGTATAAAAGAATGTACATAATTTAGCTTTTAGTTAGAGCTACCACCAGAGTTAGTGGCCATCCACCCAGTCTTCCATATTTCCATGCTTAAAAAATGTTTGGGAGATCCGCAGTTGGTTGTGCTTGTTGAGAATATTGGAGTGAAGGACAACTTGAGCTATAAGAAGGTTCTTATTCAAATCCTTGACTGACTGGCTTGTAAGTTGAGAACCAAAGAGATTGTATCTATCAAGGTGCTATGGAGATATTAGTTTGTAGAAGAAGCTACTTGGGAAGCTGAAGAGGATATGAAGGCCAAGTACCCTCATTTACTCTTTCCTGTTGATGATGAGAGAGTTTATTATAATGATTCTTTCTCATCCGTTGTGTTTCTTTCTATTCTTAATTGAGAAAATAGAGGCCTGGAATCCAATTAATGACTGGTTTGATTTGTTGGTTGATTATTTGGTTAACTATTTATTTGATTGATTGCATGCATGATTATGACCTATTTGATTGTTGAGTCCTGGATATGATTCGTGCCTTAACTAGGTTCCTAGATTTCCCTTCACGAGGACGAATGATCCCAAGGGGGAGAAAATGTAACACCCCCCAACTTACCCTACCTAGTCTGCATAGATGCCCATAGAAAATTAAAAAAATGATGCTAAAAAGTCATGGAAGAAACCACGAAGGCCATATACGGCCTGTAAATGAGTCCTTGTAGGTGCCCATGTGACTTAGTAAAATTTTCTAAGTCTAAGGCCCATATACGAGGTACTGTGTAGACGGTACTCCATTTAATGATCTGTAAATCATGTTTTGTACTTGAAAGTTCAAAAATTAACTTTTTTTGGATATTGAATGACAAGTTACCAAAGGCCCATTATCCTAGCTACGGCTTGTATGATTGGTCTCGTAGGTTGAAGTCCAGAAACCCAAATTTCTGAACCTCAAACCACGAGTTATCAGACGGCTCATAACTCGACCTATGACCTATAGAAAGGGGTTCATAAAACCCTATGTCCAATTCTAGTAGCCTAAACTTTGGACACTTTCACCTACGAGAGGCCACTTATGGCTCGTAAGTGGAACATCGACCCATAGACATAGTTTCGTGGTTCCTATCGACAATTTTAAGAGAGGCATTCCTGACTTTTCCTATCCCTTTTGATTAAAGCCTATGACATTTTGGACTTAATTTAGGTCCCTTATCAGTAACCTAGGTGTATTATTTCTCATTATACACGTAGAAAATCTTGAGAGCATTTTGAGTTCAAGCTTTAGGATTGTCTGAGGATTGATGGTTCTTCCTAAATCTAGGTATGTAAGGCTTCCTAAAGCATAGGACTAAGTCCATCCACCCGCCCTTCTGTCTACATGAGTCGAGTTATGAATAATAATTGAGTATTGCCACATCCTATGATCTTAATCATTGAGTTATTGCATTTATTTTGAGTTTCTATGAGTAATTATGAGTAAAACAATGAGTTACATGCTAGTCATATGAAATTGGTGTATAAAACATGCATTTAGTTCTATGAATCTCGATTTGCGTCATCCCATATAACTTGTGTTGCAGTGATCGATTTAGGCCATGAATGTGATTGTCTAAGTTGAGTGAGTTGAGCATGAGGAGCATATTACCTGTATTTATGCATATTTAATGAGCATCCTATTTGTTTTATGTGATGAGCATAATGGAGTGGAGTCTAGATGACTGTTTGAGTTTGAGTTAGAGTCTTGAGTTCATGCATGATTAATGATTTGGATTAATTGAGTTATTGAGTAACTGAGTTAAGTTGATCAGTGGCAGAGCCAAGATTTACATTAAGGGTGTCAAAATATAAAGCACTAAGCATATAAAAAAATTAACAAAATGCAGCAGTTAAATAAGGAAAAAAGTGCAATAGTTAAATAAGGAAAAAAACACTAATTGAAAAGAAAAAAAAACCCAGCAGTTAAATAAGGAAAAAATGCTAATTAAAAAAAGAGAAAAAATGCATTAGTTTTGCTGGAAAAAAACTCTGAAAATTTAAAAATTCTCAATTGGATTGGAACTTTGGACATCAAAGTAGAAATTCTACAACCCCTGAACCACTAAGTCAACTCTTCACATTATGTCAAGAGGTGTCAAATTTAATATATATAGGTAAAAAATCAAAATTTGACTTATAAACACAATGTAATTTTCCGACGAAGGGGTGTCGCTTGACATCCCTCGGCAAAGGATAGATTCGCCCATAGAGTTGATCAGAGAAAAATCCAATGAGATGAGTCTTGAGTTGATTGGCATGAGCATGTTTTAACCTTCGGAAGAGTATTAAGCACGGATATGGGAGCTAGTAAATAGCTACTCTAACCCACAAAGTATGTTGTCAGTGTAGGACAATCGTGCAATTAACTCTAGTGGCTCATGTCCCAAAAAGATGGACATTCACTTTTGATCCAAGAAAGTCTGATCATCCTTTACCTTGGCAAGTTTAAGACAGTTATGGCAACGACATCGCCTTCGTTGTATATCACCAAACTAATGGTGATAGGATTGAATGTCGACTAAAAGAAAAATGTAAGTAACACCTGATTTGGCATATAATGTTTTAAACTGAGTTGCATAACAATGAGTCTATTTTCAAAGCAC
Source organism: Solanum medicagineum (assembly GCA_026153255.1). Lineage (NCBI taxonomy): Eukaryota > Viridiplantae > Streptophyta > Magnoliopsida > Solanales > Solanaceae > Solanum > Solanum medicagineum. The sequence continues at coordinate 10,168 of JAPFFP010042674.1, forward strand.
GGTTTAAAACTTTAAACTTGCATACTCATTGAGCCGAGTTATGAGTTGATTTCTGAGTCATTGACTGATATAAGTCGAGCTTTACTCGTTCCCTTTATCCATTTTACATACCAGTATATTCTATGTACTGACGTCCATTTGGGCCTACATCCTTAATGATGCAAATACAAGTGATAGAGGACTTCAACTAGCACTTCGTTGAGGCCTAACTTTCTTGATTTCCAAGAGTGGTGAGCCTTCCTTGATTTCTGGAGGAGCCCATTTATTTGATATATTAAGAATTCTTATTTCTTTGATTTGGGATAGTCATGACCTGTCATGGTACCATTTAGACTGTTAAATAGAGGTTTCATAGACATTGAGTAGAGGATTGTCAATTGTTATTTATTTTCCAAACTTGATCATTAGAAACTATTATTATAATAGAGTTTTGTTTATCTAAATTGATGGATTTCTAGTATTCTTCCGCGGTTGAGAATGATCAAGTTAGAGAATAACACTTGGATTGAAGGAGATGAGAATATAACTACTGAAGCCATATCTTTCTTTCAAAATCAGTTCTCTGGAGAACATACTGATACCAACTTCTCTATTTTAAATTGTATCCCACGAGTGATCACTGACATAGACAATTACAATTTATTAGTTGAACCTTCTATGGATGAACTAAAAGATGTCGTCTTTTCCATGAGCTCGAAAAGCAGCCATGGACCTGATGACCTATCGGGAAAGTTCTATCACTCATGTTGGGATATCATTAAACATGACCTTTTACTAATGATTTCTGAATTTTTTGAGGAAACCAAACCCCAAGAGCTATTAGGCACACTTATCTCATCTTTATTCCAAAAGTTTATAATCCCGGTGCCTTCATTGATCTCGGACAAATTACTTTAAGTGACTTCTCTTGAAAAAAATTTTCTAGTTTAGTAAATAGGAGACTAAGTAGTGTAATGAATAAACTAATGTCCCTAACCAAGCTAGGTTCATCAAAGGGAGATCTATGAATGAAAATATAATACTTACTCAGGATATGGTTCACAACATCACTAATCCTTCCATTCATGGAAATCTAGTTTTGCAACTTGACATGTCTGAGGACTATAATAGAGTATCATGGAAATAGAGTTCTTAGACAATTTGGTTTTAATGAGAATTAGATTGATATGATTTGGAGACTGATATCTAATATCTAGTATTCCAATAAAGGATTTAGATGGGGGATCCTCCATCTCCATCTATTTCCTTATAGGAGGTGAACTCTTATTTAAACTAATGGATTCATTAAATCAGTCTGCCTTCATTCCTTACATTAACTCATTTGTGTTATGTTGGTGACACTATTTTGTTTTTCTAAGGTGATACAAGCTCTTTGAAGAATATGATAAAGAAGCTACACTACACAATTATGAAAATATCTCTGGGAAACTAGTGAACAAAGCTAAATCAGGCTTTTGTGGTAACTTCAAAAAAGATGATCCTAGAATCAACCTCATCAAGCATAGCGCTGGTTTAATTTTAACCACTCCAATATAATTCCCTATGCAATATTTAGGTTGTCCTATTTATATAGGAGTGAAGAAAATTTTCTATTTTAATATTATGGTGGCCATAAGGAAAAACTTCTCTTATATGGGGGTAAGGTGGTGCTCATTAGATCAATTTTACAGACACTTCCTCTCCGTTATTCACCCAATTTTAAAGAAAATAGAAACGATCATTTCCTACTTCATTTTTGGTACGAATAGTAAATGATAGAACTAAGGAACGTTGGATTGCCTGGAAACACCTATGTTATCTACTAAGTACTGGATTTAGATCCTTACCTGATATTTTTGATGTCTTCTCAGCTAAGACTGGAAGAGAATTTACGGCAAGTTTTGTGGTGTTAATATGGGCCAGGGTCAAGTTATGCAAAAAGCTTTGAAATGATGGCTTACTAAAGCCAAAAATGAAGTCCATAAGATGAACTTGCTAAGTTTCCCTAACATTATCGAAGATGTACATCAAGGCCAGGCATTAAGGTATCCTGTTGTGTACTATTGAAGGCCTTGTTAAATGTAATCTGACTCTATTTATGTGCTTAGATAGGTTAAAAAAATTAAGAAACTTCCTTAGCAACTTGAGCATAGTATTGAGGAGATATGGAAGTTGGTACAAGATGGAAATTTCATCTTCCATCACTTACTTAGACAAGGTAATAGTACAACTGAATGATATTCTTGCCAACCTAGGTGAAAATTCCAAAACGCACAATCACTATCTTCTCTAAGTATGTCCCATTACCTCGATATATCAGAGCTTCAATGAATTTAGAATCGAAAGGAATACCAAACTTCAGATTCAAGACAAAAGGAGCATTTACTATGATCAATGATGGAAATGATCCTGTATGGGCTTCAAAACTGCAAATGGCAAGCCAACTTCAATCTCACCCAAACTAATATTTTTGTACATTTTTGTACGTCCTCCGTGTAATTATAGTTTTTTGGAAATACATAACTTGGAGTCATGCCTAAACACCTCCACTATGTGGTGGTTTATAAATTTTTAAAAAGTATTGATTTGACATACTGGCATATGTCATTGAATATTAGGTGAACGATATTAGATTTATGATATTAGAAGAAAGCTAAAACTCAAAGATTGAAATTTAGGAAATATAATTGAAGCTTGTTTATAAATTGGTGGACTCTATAATTTATGGGATAAATTAGTTTTATACATACATACATACATACATACATACATACATATATATATAGTTTTGTCCTTGGGGGTCTGGATTCAACTTCTTGATTAAATTTGGGGGGTTCAAGCTAGAAGTACGGCAATATGAATGTTTATGAACTTGTTTACTTACAAATAATGCATATTTAATCAGTTGAAAATTTTTTGAAGCTTTTTGGGTGAGCAAGATGAAAATTTGAGGGTTCATGACATGTTGTTCGACACTCAACGTATGTTAAGAATTTCTAGAGTTTGTTGAGGGACATTTTTCTGTTAAGAATTAAAAATAGAATAGATATGAGAAATTAGATCAAATTTAATTCAATAATATCTTAAGTAATATATTTATAAATAATACTTGAGTCATGCTAGGCACTGTCCTAATAAACTATAGTTGTTTTCACTTCTTCTTGCTCCACCTTTCTCCCAAGATGAGGGACATATATATATTGGTATATAATTGGGCACCAAGTATATTATATGGATATGTATTTGCCATGTATATACTTAGACATCAAGTATATTGTATGGTTGGGTATATTACAACACATACTATATATATTATGTGTATATCTATCTTAGACAACATATTGTGTATAAATCTACGTTATAACAAAATATATTTATATGGACAACCATAATGATAATGACATGTGCAATGACATATGTAATGACATATGAGAATTTAACTTTAAAATGTCCGACATAATTTTCATTGATTTGAAATACTATATATGTTGAAGTGCCCTCATTCATAGGATATTATAGACAACTTCTTCAACTTGATTTATAGGGTCGATTTTGATTAAAATGTAGTTTTTTTTAATATAACTTATTTTGTCCTAGATTACTATCATCATTTATGTACATATTGTCGCTATTCCTTCTCCCCCTCCCCTATACCTGGATACCTACTTTAATAATATTATTGTTAGTACGATTGCAACATTTTATTAATGAGGTGTAGTTAATCATTGATTATCATGATCAAGCTTAATTTGAAATTAAGAAATTATATTAGTAATGATATGAAAGATTATCATTTCCTCAAGGCTACATAAATTTATATCGTTGACGTCGCCTTTCTCATTAACTATTAAAAAGTTATATATATTATAACCCACAAGACTGCTAACATAGAATATTCAAAATTTAATTTCAATGTATAGTGAATATTCTATTTGATTTAAGACTACATTGAGTAATCTTCTATAATTACTTTACTCGATATGAAATATATTTTATTTATTATTCAAATTATAATTCTTTTATTTACTTTCTATTATATTTGTGGGTGTATTGAAACTAGTTTAAAATAATTTTTTTAAAGGAAAATCATTAATCTTTTAAATTAATATTTTTGCTCCTCATTATTTTCACTTGTCATAGTATAACTAGTAAAAAATTAAATAAAGGTGCTACTTTCTTTATCATTATTCTCATTTATTACAAGATTTCACACACCTATAACTATAAACACATTTGCTCCTCACTTTTTTAATCATATCTCAAGACTCAAAGGTACCTTCCTCCTCGTCCTTTCATTTCTCATATAGCTAATAGAAAAACTATATATTTTTCTTTAATGAAGTAGAGAAAGATTTTTAAGCTTTTACATATATTAAATGTTTTAACATTCCTTTTTCCTTTGTGTTAGCTTGTGAAATTAATTTTACCTAAAGTGTTTGATCTTGTGCAACTCAACGACATAAGTAAATTATTAGTCTTTAATTTGTTAGTCTTTAATTTGTTGTATATAAAGGTATTTTATATTTTTTTGAAATTATTTGTTAGAGTTTATAACTCAAACACATCACTTTCTTTCTTTTATTTTTATCTCTCAATATTTATTTTAAAATGATACTCTATTCTAAGGAATCTATGGATCTATGTAATTTTTTCCTTTAAATTATATAACTCAAGTTTTAATCACAATATATAAAAGATTCAAAAGGAAAAATATATTAGCATTTAATTTTACACTAGGCATAAATTTATAAAATTAGATTGTGACATCCCATAACTCTATTCTTACGTGCACCTATGTTTCAAGACTCATTTTTACATATGTGAAGTGGATTAGGGTCATAAGGGACCTCTAGTACTAAGCCGAGTTCAAAACTTTCCAATCAATTGAGTTTCTCGTGTTAGATTATATAAGGGTCAACTTTAAAAACCATAACTTTTAGCAAACTAAAAATTAGGTCGCTTATGAGCTACCAAATGAAAGTTCTTTAGATTAGCTTTCTAACGCCACTAATTTCACCTCATTTGGTGTTTAGAGTCAAAAGTTATGGTCGTTTTACTACATACTGCCATAGCAGAGTGAACATACAACTTGAGTTACAGGCCGTGGTTTGAATGATGGCCCATCTGGTAACTCATGGAAAAAACATCAGAAAGTCTATCTTTGAACCCCCAAGTTGACGGACCCAACTACACGTCGTAATTGCTTCTACTGGTCGTGGTTTGGGCTCATGGAATCGATCCAGAGGCTCCAAAATTTGACAAAACATTGACGGATTGGTTCTTACATGTAACACCCGATAAAATTATCAAAATACCCTAAAAGAAGAGACGTGTGCATAACACGTCTTCCCATGCTACATTTGCAAATCTGAGGTCAGATATGCGATCAGCATGAAAAATAGTGTGAGAAGATGATTTCAGTCGATTTTTAAAGCACCCAGATCAAAAGATAATTTTTCGGTTTGAAAATGAAAAGTAGTGTCCATGCATGACAGAGGTGCGTCGTGCCTCTGTAGCAGACCTACACTTATTTTTTTTCAAATTTTTTTCGACAGAGATTGAAAAACTCATTCACAAAATTTTCGAAAACAAATACACATGGGTGTGATGGATGCGGGACCCACTTTCCTGTCGTGTAAGTTTTTCTGAAAATTTATGCGGGGCATTCTGGACAATTTTCAACCCCTCCTAAACTCAATACACGATCAAACTAGGTCGTTTTAAGCGTAAAAAAGGTCTAAAACCCCAATCTAAGTCCTTCCTAAGTCGTTGAAAAGTTAGGGCTCGAGAGAAAAGAAGAGAGAAGCAGAGATTGGAGATTTCGAAGGCAATTCTTGAAGTTGATTGTTGATAGCTTCATCCTAGGTATGAATGCTAAACTAAAAGCATGAAATTGTTCTCTCATGTGCCCCATAGATAGTCTTAAAAGAGTTGAGAGTCCATGAGTCCCTATACATGTTTTCTTGAATTACTTTCTTGAATATTCTCTTGAAAATTATATCAATTACATGTATTTTAATATGTTGATGATCATCATAAACTTGATTTCTTGAATTACATATATTTTACATGAGATAATGTACAACCCTATATGATGAATTGTGAAAGCATGCATAATGAACTTAGGGATGGAGTCTAGAGTCTTGAGTTGAATATGTTGATGGTGATTGTTATTGTGAATATGAGAATGATGATAGGTTGATAGTATTTGATGGTCCACTAGTGTTGCCGAATGACAATAGAGGACGACAGTGTTCAGATTCCTTGTGGATCATACTCGTTCCTTACCTGGCAAGTACGGAATGGTTGTGGCAACATAAGCATGATTGTTATACAACCACTTGATCATGAGTAGTTGTTGTCGGATAAGAGAAACTCCCAGAAAGTTTTCACATTGAGTACTCTAAGTCGAATCGAGTTGAGATGAGTTAATTTAAGTTCCTTTGAGTTGAGTGTGAGTTTATTGATGAGGTTAAGTTGGTTGGGGTCACTTATCTACTCCTTATTCTTACTTGAGATAGAGATTTGATATCTAATTGAGTATTACATTGAGTTGATATTGTTCTTACCTGTTTTTGTTTCATTTCACTATTTTACATACCGTACATTCCACGTACTGACGCCACTCAGCGCTATTATGATGCAGATACAGGGATTAGAGATTGCCAACAAGCGAATCGTTGAGGATCTGAGCAGTCGACTGATTGGTAAGCCTCCCTTACTTCAAAGGATTTATTACATTTAATTTCATCTTGTTTATGAAGTTAGGCTTGATAGGTTATTTTGATTTGAGGTAGCCATCGGTCTGTCATTGGCACCACTTAATAGTGATAGAGGCTTCATAGAGTAGAGTTGGATGTTGATTGTTGAGACTTGTTGAGCTAGTTCTTCCTGCTAGCCTTTCATTTATTATATTAACTTGAGATTAGGTAGATGTACCCCTTTACTTTCTTATGTCTTCCATTGATTAGTAGAGTGTTTATTGATTGAATGATTGTGATGAGGCGAAGTGGTTCACTTAGGGACTAGCAATAGTCTCTTGGTGCTGGCCACGTCTTGGATACCCTCTCGGGGCGTGACAAACTTTTAGTGTCAGAGCAAGAGTTCAAGTGTCCTAGGGAGTCTATGGAGTCATGTCTAGTAGTCCTTATTATTGGTATGAAGAGCTCCACATCTATAATTTGAAGGCTATACGACATTTAGGAATTGTTTCACTTCTATCATGATCTAAGTCGTACTATAAAGTTATGCTCTATGAAAGTTCTCTTCTAATTCGTGCTTTACGTGTTGCAGAGTTGTGATCATGCCTCCCACAAGAGCCATCAGAGGTAGAGGATGTTTGTCCATACAAAATGTCAATCCACCTAAGCCTCAAGGACAGGAGGAGCCCGTGGCACCCGTTGTCCCTGTTGAACAACCCTGCAAGATGAGGTCTCCAATGTGAGCTGCGCCAGGGATTCGAACTTTAGCCCAGGCTGTCACAACACCTACTATGAGACAAGGAGCAGGTAGATAGGATACACATGACATATCAAGATTCTGGGAATTCTTGAGGATGAATCCGCCTGAGTTCATAGGGTCTGCATCCACTGAGGATCCTAAGAACTATGTGGAGGAGCTCTAGAAAGTATTCCAAGTGATGCATATGGCTGATGGTGACAGATTTGAACCTGATGCTTACCAACTCAAGGGTGTGGCCAGAATTTGGTTCGACCAATGGAAGAAAGGCAGAGGAGAGGATGCCCCGATGCTGACTTGGGCAATGTTTGAGGAAGCTTTCTTAGGGCATTTCTTCCCAAGAGAATGAGATAGGCTAAGGTAAGAGAGTTCTTGAGTATGAAGCAGGGCTCTATGATTGTGCAAGAGTGTAGGCTGAAGTTCACACAACTATCTTGCTATGCTCTGGATATGGCTTCTGCTATGAGGGGGAGAATAGGGATATGTGTTGATGGGTTGAATAGAGGGCAAAGAGAGATGGGAGGGGAGCAATTCTTGTGAGTGATATGGATATTGGGAGACTGATGACTTTTATGCAACAAGTAATGAGGAGGACAACATGATAGAGAGGAGTTCAAAAGCAAGAAGGCTAAGACATCCAGCCATGAGATGGAAGGAAAGGGAATGGTAACCGATTTCCTACACTATCATCTGCTAGTTCCCCTACGCCCAGAGTCAAAAATGATCAGAGGTCTCAAAATGTTGGAGCCCATGGATCTCAGTCACAAGCTAGTACGACTCAAGGTTCAGTGGGTAAGCCACCATGTGGTAAGTGTGCCAGGTTACACTTGGGTAAATATTGTGAGGGGAGTGATGTATGCTTCTGGTGTGGTCAAGTAGGGCATTACCAGAAAGACTGTCCAAAATGGGTTGATCAGGCTCAATCTTCTGCACTAGCCCCGCCAACTAAAGGAATCCAAAGAGGTAATACATCAAGCGTAAGTGGAGCCACAAACCGTTTGTATGCCATGGGTAATCATCGTAATTAGAGAACTCCCCAGATGTTGTGATGGGCATAATTCGAGTCTTTTCTATTGATTGTTATGTTCGATGGGTCTTGGTGCCACATTATCTTTTGTAACTCCTTATGTGGCTAGTAGATCTGGTAGGACCCCTCAGAGTCTTTTTGAACCCTTTGATGTTTCCACTCCAGTGGGTAAGTCTATTCAAGCTGAAGAAGTCTATAGAGCTTATGTAGTGTCCATCCACCATAGGGATACTATCATTAATTTGGCCAAGTTAGAGATGACTGATTTCGGTGTGATTTTTGGCATTGATTGGCTTCACACTTGTTATGCCACAGTTGATGTAGAGCCCGAACCGTTAAGTTCCAATTCCCGAATAAATGGGTTCGAGAGTGAAAGGGTGATTCTGTTGCACCTAGAGGAAAGTTTATCTCATTTCTTAGAGCCAGAAAGATGATTACTAAAAGTTGTGTCTACCACCTCGTGCAAGTGAAATCTAATGATGTTGAGTCTCCTACTCTTGAGTCAGTCCCAATTGTGAACGAATTTCGAAAAGTGTTTCCAGGGGATCTGTCCAGAGTCCCTCCTGATAGGGAGATTGACTTTGGGATTGATGTTCTTCCTGATACCCAGCCTATCTCAATTCCCCCTTATAGGATAGCCCCTACTGAGTTGAAAAAGTTGAAAGAACAATTGAAAGATTTGTTAGAGAAGGGCCTCATAAGGCCGAGTGTTTCTTCTTGGGGTGCCCCTGTCCTATTCGTGCGAAAGAAAGATGGGTCTCTTAGAATATGTATTGACTATAGGCAACTGAAAAAGGTCACGATAAAGAATAAGTACTCTCTCCCAAGGATAGATGATTTGTTCGACCAACTTTAGGGTGCCTCTTGTTTCTGAAGATAGACCTCAGATCTGGCTATGTTAAGTTGAAAGTAAGGAAATGCGATATTGCAAACACAACCTTTAGGACTAGATATGACCATTTTGATTTCTTGGTCATGTCCTTTGCATTGACGAATGCACCTATAGTCTTCATGGATTTGATAAATAGGGTATTCAGACAATACCGTGATATGTTTGTGATTATGTTCATCAATGATATTTGGTGTATTCAAGAGATGAGGAGAAGCATGCAAATTACCTCAAAATTTTCCTCCAGACCCTTAAGGACTATGAGTTGTATGCAAAATTCTCTAAATGTAAGTTTTGGCTTAAGCCAGTGGCTTTCCTAGGCCATGTTGTCTCCAGTGATATTTGAATGGATGCCTAAAAGATTGAACCGATTAAGAACTGGCCCAGACCGACCTCTCTAACTGACATAAGAAGTTTCTTGGGGTTGGCAGTCTACTACCACCGATTTGTTGAAGGATTTTCTTCCTTATCTGCACCATTGACTAAATTGACTCAGAAAAAGGTCAAGTTTCAGTGGTCCTATAAATGTGAGAAATGTTACCAAGAGTTGAAGGCGAGACTGACTACTGCACCAATTTTAACCTTGCCTGAGGGGACAGAGGAGTTTGTAATCTATTGTGCTTCTTCGAGAGTTGGATTGGGATGTCTGTTGTTGCAGAGGGGGTAAGTGATAGCCTATGCTTCTAGACAACTTAAGGTTCATGAGAGGAACTATCCTACCCATGATCTTGAGTTGGCAGTGGTGGTGTTTGCACTTAAAATCTGGCGCCACTACTTGTATGGAGTGCATATGGATGTGTTCACTAACCACAAGAGCTTGTAGTATGTCTTCAGTCAGAAAGAGATCAACCTGCGGTAGAGGAGATTGTTAGAGTTGCTCAATCACTATGACATGAGCATCCTCCACCATCCAGGTAAAGCTAACGTTATTGTAGATGCTCTTAGCAGGTTGTCAATGGGCAGCACAACGCATGTTGAGAAAGGAAATGGGGAACTAGCTAAATAAGTGCATCAATTGGCTTGATTGGGAGTCCAACTTGAGGAAAATAATGAGGGAGGAGTTAATGTTCAGAATGGGTCTGCTTCATCTTTAGTTGCAGAGGTGAAAGACAAGCAAGGCCGAGATTCTGTCATACTGCAATTGAAGGAGGTTGTCCACAAACAAAAAGTGATGGTCTCCAAAGGGGGAGATGGAGTACTGAGATACCACAGTAGATTATGCGTCCTAAATGTTAATGGTATACGAGAAAGGATTATGGTAGAAGCCCATAGCTCTAGATATTCCATTTATCTTGGATCTACCAAGATGTACCACGACTTGAGAGAAGTCTATTGGTGGAACAAAATGAAGAGGGATGTTGTTGTTGAGTTCATTTCAAAGTGCCTGAATTTCCAATAAGTGAAAGTTGAGCATCAAAGACCATGTATATTAGCTCAGAACTTTGAGATTCCTGAATGGAAGTGGGAGATGATCAATATGGACTTCACTACTAGTCTACTGAGGTGTCGAAAGCACCATGATTTGATTTGGGTGATTGTGCATAGGATGACCAAATCGGCTCACTTCTTAGCAGTTAAGACAACTAATACTGTAGACGAGTATGCCAAATTGTACATTAGTGAGATTGTGAGATTGCATGGAGTTCCCTTGTCCATTATCTTAGATAGAGGAGCTCAATTCACCTCCCAATTCTGGAGATCCTTCCAGAAGGGATTGGGTAGTGAAGTGACTCTGAGTACAGCCTTTCATCCACAGACAGATGGCCAGACATAGCGTATAATTAAGACATTAGAGTATATATTGAGAGCATGTGTCCTTGACTTCAAGGGAAATTAGGATGATCATCTATGATTGATTGAATTTGTATATAACAATAGTTATCATGCAAGCATTTGATGGCCCCCTATGAAGCTTTGTATAGAAGGAGGTGTAGATCACCAATTGGGTGGTTTAAGGTTGGCGAAAGTAGAGTTGATTGGACCCGATCTTGTCCATCAGTAAATGGAGAAGGTAAAGGTCATTAAAGATACATGGAGTCACCAAAAAGCTTATAACAATGTGAGGAGAAGAGACTTAGAGTTCGAGGTAAATGATTGGGTGTATTTAAAAGTGTCACCAATGAAGGGTGTCATGAGATTTGGGAAGAAGGGGAAATTGAGTCCTTGCTATATTGGTCTTTATCAAATTGTGAAGAGGATTGGAAGATTGCTTATGAGTTAGAGATGCCTTTCGAGTTAGACGCAATTCATCTGGTATTCCACGTGTCAATGTTGAAGAAATGTTCGGGAGATCTTGCCTTGTGATCCCTTTTGAGAGTAATCGAGTAAAGGATAGCTTATACTATAAGGAGATTCCGATCCAAATCCTAGATCGTCAGGTTTGCAAGTTGAGAACCAAAGAAATCACCTCAGTCAAAGTCCTACGGAGAAATCACTTCGTTGAGGAAGCCACATGGGAAGCTGAGGAAGAGATGAAAGAAAAATATCCACACCTATTCGTGCCTAATGATAAGAGTGTTGAAGGTAATTCCATTACCCTTGACTAAGTTGATTGTTTACAATTGAGTTCCCATTGAGTTTGATTGATGCGATGAGTTTTGAGTCTATTCGTGCTTTGATATCCATCTTTACTCATTGTTCGAGGACGAATGCTCCAAGGGTGAGATGATGCAACAATCGATAAAATTACAAAAATACCACTAGAGAAGAGACATGCACGTAATGCGTCTTTCCATGTTCTATTTCCAAATCTGAGGCCGGATATGCGATCAACATGAAAAATCTGAGTAAGGAAATGGCCTCGGTCGATTTTTAGAGCGATCAGATCAAAAGATAATTTTTTGGTCCGAAAATAAAAAACAGTGTCCATGGGACCTACACTTATTCTTTTTCAAACTTTTTTCCATGAAGATTGGAAAGCTTGTTCAGAAAATTCTCGAAAAACAATAAACATGGGCGCGACAGGTTCACGTGGTGGACCCGCTTTCCCATAGTGTGAATTTTTCTGAAAATTTATGAGGGGCATTCCGGACAATTCTCAACCCCTTCTAAAGTCAATACACGATAAACTTAGGTCTTTTTGAGCGTAAAAATGGTCTAAAACCCCATTCTAAGTCCTTCCTAAGTCGTTGAAAAGTTAGAGCTTGAGAGAAGAGAAGAGAGAAGCAGAGATTGGAGAATTCGAAGGCAATTCTTGAAGTTGATTGTTGATAGCTTCATCCCAGGTATGTAAGGCTAAACTAAATACATGAGATTGTTCTCTCATGTGCCCCATAGATGGACTTAGAAGAGTTGAGAGTCCATGAGTCCCTATACATGTTTTCTTGAATTACTTTCTTGAACAGTCTCTTGAAAATTATATCAATTACATGTATTTTAATATGTTGATGATCATCATAAAGTTGATTTCTTAAATTATATATATTTTCCATGAGATAATGTACAACCCTATATGATGAATTGTGAAATCATGCATAATGAACTTAGGGATGGAGTCTAGAGCCTTGACTTGAGTATGTTGATGGTAATCTTGATGTGAGTATGAGTTTGAGTTATTTGAGCTTGATGATCCCATGAGCCTTCATAATTGAGTTCTTGAGTCTATCTAAATGACTTCTTCTACTTGATGTTCTGAGCCCTTGAGTTCTTAAATGAGAATTGAGTCAATTGAGATGAATTAAAGTCTCTGAGATAATAAAAGACCCTTAAGTTTGAGTTCATGAGTTGATGAGAGTCCCCATGAAACTAACTGAGGTGATAAGTGCCCCTATGAGGCTAATTGAGATGAGGAGGGGGAAGTCTTATGAGCATTGAGTCTTGGGAGGAGTATCGAGCACCGAAATGAGTAAGGGTGAGTCCCACTTGCACTCATTACCTATGTTGACCCAGCGTAGGAGAGGATTGAACCATTACATCTCATGGTCCCCTTTTGAGTCTACATCCATGAAATGATAGAGGACGACAGAATTCATATTCCTTATGGATCATAGTAGTTTCCTTACTTAGCAAGTACGGAATGATTGTGGCAACATCAGCGTGATTTTTGTACAACCACTGGCTCATAAGTGGTTGTATTCGGATAAGAGAAACTCCCAGAAAGTTTTCACATCGAGTACTCTGAGTCGAGTCGATTTGAGATGAGTTAAGTTGAGTTTCGTTGAGTTGAGTCTAAGTCAATTGATGAGGTTGAGTTGGTTGGGGTCACTTGTCTACTCTTTATTCTTGCTTTAGATAGACATTTGACACCTGATTGAGTATTATGTTGAGTTGATATTGTTTTATATTATTCTACCTGCTTCTATTTCATTCCGCTATTTTACATACCGTACATTCCATTTACTAACGCCACTTGGCGCTGTATCATTTTATGATGCAAATACAGGGATTAGAGATCCTCAACAGGCAAATCGTTGAGGATCTAACAATTAGCTGATAGGTGAGCCTCCCTTACTTCGGAGGATTCATTACATTTTATTTCATCTTGCTTATAGAGTTAGACTTGATAGCTTATTATGGTTTATGTTAGGAATAGGTCAGCCATTGGCACCACTTAATAGTGATAGAGGCTTCACAGAATAGAGTCGAATGTTGATTGTTGAGACTTGTTGAGCTAGTTCTTCTTTCTAGCCTTTCATTTATTATATTAACTTGAGATTAGGTAGATATGCCCTTTTACTTTCCTATGTCTTCCGTTGATTCGTAGAATTCATTGATTGAATGATTTTAATGAGGCGAAGTAGTTCGCTTAGGGACTAGCAATAGTGTCTGGGTCCCGGCCACGTCTTGGGTATCCTTTCAAGGCAAGACACTACGGGTCGTGGAAGTTTCTATGGATCGTAGGTTGACCCATCGACGACTTTGACAACATTTTGAAGAAGGGTTATTTTGGTTCTTTTTAACCCTTTCAAGGCCTTAACTTGACCTTTTTATGCCTAAACATATCCAATCAACTTTTCACCCTAAAACACCTTCTCCAACTTAGAGCAAGGTTTCAAGGAAGAAAAAGGCTAGGGTTAGAAGATGATCTTGTGAGTTCTTCCAGGCCATCCCAAGACTAAAAATTTCCATGTAAGGCTAACTCGAACATGGATTATGTTCTTGCATGTTCCCCACAACTCGAATTGATGGAGTTGTGAACGAATTGAGTCTTCCATGAATTTTTCTTGAATCCTAAAGTAATTCTATATAATCTTGCATGAATTACAACTTTTTTGAATCAAATACTCGAAATAGATGATTTTGATTTTTTACATGAACCCTAGAATTAATTCTTGTTATTTTTACATATTGCACTTAAATGGGTATGCATGGGTATGTTTTGAGCCTAAAGAGTCTATATAATCCCTAAATGGTTTAACTTTACTTTTGTAATACTATAAGTTGGAATAATGCATGGCAGAGAGTCTTTATGAGTCATGAGCTAATCCTAAAAGAATGTTCCTAATCAAATAGTTGATAGTTGATGTGATGAATTGAGTTGACAAATGTCCCATGAGACTAGTTGAATGAGTTAACTATAGGGTTGATGTCTTATGAGTATGTTGAGTCTTGGGAGGAGTATTAAGAACTGAATTGACTAAGAGTAAGTCATACTCAAACTCAATAACTACTTAGCTGACGTAGGAAAGGATTTAAGCGTTAAAATCGAATGTTTCTCTATTGTCCCTAAAAGAGGACTTGATGTAACTATTATGGATCCATTGATGGGATGTCCTTTACTTCAGCAAGGTATTGGATAGATGTGGCAACGACATCGGTTCATTGTATCATCACCAGCTCATAGGTGATGGTGATTGGTTAGAGAAACTCTCATATAGGTCTTGATAGTACTCTAAGTGGATTAGTTAGGTAGTGTATGAGTGGTCATTGTCTAAACTACATTCTTACTTTAGACTCTTAACTTGTTGATTGAGTTTCCTACTTCGAGATTTGAGCTATTTGAGTTGATGTTATTCTTCATTTACATGTTTCTTTCTGCCCCATTTGACATACTTGTACATTTCATGTACTGACGCCCATTTGGGCCAGCATCTTTTCATGGTGTAGAGACAAGTACTAGGGGTCATCAATAGGTGCCCCATTAAGGACCTATATTGCATTCAACTGATTGGTGGGTCCTCCCCTGCTTTTGGCGGATATCATGTTTTCTCTTCTAACTTTGAGTTTAATCTTTTCAATTTTTTTTGAGGTACCCATGGACCTGTCATTGACACCATTTGGTCAGATGATTTCGAGGCTTCATAGATTAGACTGTCGAATTGTGATTGGATATTATTTTTTGCTAGTTTTCTCTCACACAAGTCTTACTTAATTGATAAATGGATTGTTTGGCCTTTGTCTTTGATTATCATTTTGTCATTACTTTTCATTAAGTATTCTTAATCATTGATGTCTTCCACTATTAGACGGTGTTTGAACGAATGTGATGAAGCCAAGTAGTTCGTACTTGGGGGCTAGCAATAGTTTCTAAGTGTCGATCATGCCAGGGGTACCCTCCCAGAGAGTGACATAGATACTGGCTTTGATCTATCTCTTGTGATATTGATATGTTTAAATTTTTGACATCATAAAGTTTAAAATTTTGGTTTGTTAAAACTTTTAGAAGTTACTCACTTTCAAAGATAACCTAAATAAATTAGGGTTATTCTCTTTTTCAAATATTTTTAATTTTTGATTATAAATAAAATTATATATCCATATCTATCATTTCAGAATTGTAGATTAATTTTCGTTGAGTATATTTTATTAAACCAAGTCCTTAAATATTCATATTTTTAAAAATCATTAATGATGACATAATTCAATTAAATAAAGTAGGAGTGTTGTCGATTTCCCCCAATTTATCTTTTTATTTATCTCCCTATTCTTTTTTAATTATTTGAATAATTTTTGGGGGATTCAAATTAAATAATTATTAATATGGGTAAGTATTTTTTACAATCAAATTTTTGGTTAGTGACCCGATTTTATTTCATATCAACAATAGATGGGCTCAAATAAGTCCACTATCAACACGGTCCAGTAAAAAAGAGTTCAAAGGTCGGTGTAGTAACCGACCTTGTGTACAATAAAAAGGAAAACCTATCAATTTTCTAATTTTTGCTCTCACTCTTTCATTCACATCTGTCCGCCGCATCCAATGCTCCTGTAGAGTCTGACTAGGCGATTCCTCTTCCTCTGTTTGTGATTAACAAACTTCCTTCGTCTTCAATTTATGTCGTCTTAATGTTCAGCTGTCATAGGTAAGTTGTCAACCCATCTCTCATTTTGCTTCGCTAATCCAGTAAGCACTAAATTTGTATTTTTCTATTCAGGTGTCATCTCCCGTGAAAAAACCCTCATCTGAAGAGTCAAGGCCCCATCTCTCATGTCAATCCATATGAGTTATGTCTATCTTTTCTCCTCTACTTTGCTGACCTTCCCTTCCTCCTCTGATCCTCTAATGGAGACAACGGGTTGCTCGTATACTTTTGACATGATCTGCATGTGGATGCATTCTCTGGTTCGTTATCTGGTTATGGCTCTTTCCCTTTTGCTGGTTTTGTATCACTTTTTCAGAATTGTTTTGCCTAGGTTTATATTAGCTAGGATTTGCACAATATTTTCCTTTGACCGTCTACTATGTTGTGTTTAGTGCAAACTCATGGTCCATGTAATTAGCTTTGAATTTGCTTGCATTAATATGAATGAGTAAGTGTTGGATGATAACTACATTTTAGATTTACAATAAACTTATATAATAGGATATTTTGACAATCAACTTTATATTTTCATGATCAGAATAACTAAATTGCATGATGTTAGAATAACTTTTTCTCTATTTTGTGACTCTTAATTTATTATATAGAAAAACTCTGATAAGATGTCATCAAATGAAATTTTTTTTTCTCGCAGTGCAACAAAAATAATTAAAGAAATATTGGCAAAACTTTAAATATAATTGAGTTATCAAGTGCTATTGTGTTGGCTGGTCCTCTTGTCACCACCAATGCCAAAATCAATTTCTCTTTGGTTGCTTATTGGTTCCAAATTATCGAGCTTTTATTGATAATTTATATACCTTTTTATTTTACTAGTAATGCATATAAATTATTACCTTTTCAAAGACTTTACAATTTTATCTAAATTGATAAAATGTAATTACAAATTAATTTTTGTACATCTATTTGATTAAAGCTCCAAGAAATTGGTTGTCACGCAACTACTTGTTACAAGAACATGACATGAGCAATATGTTCCAAGGGACCATGCATGTACCAAGGTAAACACTTGAACTTATTTCATTAATAATGAAATATTTTACTAAATATGTCAGCTTCTTAATATTCATCTTCCACATCTTTGACGCAACAAACCATAATTGCCTCCTTCCTTTGAAGAGAGGGCTAAAATGAAATTGTACGACCAAAATTCCGAGGAGAAAAAGCCCCCATAAATGAACTTTCAGAGGAAATGTCTAAGAGAACACTTCAGTCAAGTGGAAAAATCCATTGTAAATGTTTACAAGAACATGTCTTGTATTTTTTATGTTTTTCTTAATTCTGTAAACACTGATCATGGATATTGCCACTTGACTAAAGTGTTCTCTTAGACATTTTCTTTGAAAGTTTAGTTATAGGGGCTTTTTACCTTCGAAATTTAGTCGTACAATTTCATTTTTAGCCCTTTCTTCATAGGAAGGAGGCAATTGTGGTTTGTCGCGTCAAAGATATGGAAGATGAATATTAGGAAGATGACATATTTAGTAAAATATTTCATTATTAATGAAATAAGTTCAAGTACTTACCTTGCTACATGCATGGATCCCTTGGAACATATTTGCTCATGTTATTTTCTTGTTACAAGTACTTGCGTGAGAACCAATTTCTTGGAGCCTTAATCAAATAGATATACAAAAATTAGTTTGTAATTATACTTGATTAATTTAAACAAAATAGTAAAGTCTTTGAAAAGTTAATAATGTATATGCATCACTAGTTAAATAAAAAGGTAAACAAATTACCATAAAAGTTTGATAATTTGGAGCCAATAAGCAACAAAAGAGAAATTGATTTTGGCGTCGTTGGTGCACAAGAGCACTAGCAGGCACAATAGCACTTAACGGCTCAATTACATATAAAGTTAAGCCAACATTTTCTTCATTATTTTTGTTGCACTTTGAGATAAATTTTTTCTCATTTGAAGACATCTTATCAGAGATTTCATATTTAATAAATTGAGAGTCACAAAGTGGAGAAAATGGTATATTGACATCATGCAATTTAGTTATTTTGATCGTGAAAATATACAAGTTGATTGAAAATATTCTATTATTTAAATTTATTGTATATCTAAAATGTAGTCGTTATTGCGACCAGGCATCACTTTATCAAAGACCACATGTTTCGCGAATGTCACTAAAGCGACACCTTTGTTACTATTACGACATCAGAAGGGGATTTTCAGACCTCCAGTCACATATTTTGAGTATTTTCTCCATTTTTAAACTTTGGGAGCTCAAGTAGGACAATTTTCGCTTGGTTTTTCGAAGGTTGTTTTACTTAAAAATGTATCTTTAACTCGTTTTTTCATTACCCATTAATTATCCCTTGATTTTAACATCAAATTTAGAGTTCTCAATTGAGAAAATATGGAATATCGTAAGCTTGGGTCTTTCAAAAAAATGGTGATTATGAGCTCGTTTCAGCTTCATTTTCGAATTGATTTTTACTGATGATTTTCTGATCATAAGAGGAACATTTTTATCTGATTTTAGAGAGTGACTTTTTGGATGATTTTGCCCTTTTTCTTAAATTGTTTGGTTTTGGTATCATTATTCGTGAAATGTGATTGTCAACTCATTTTCGAATAGATTGTGATGCTTCGAATTCAATTCGGATGGGGAAGACTCTCTTGTTGGATTGATTATGTGGCTAATTTGAGGCAAGTGGATTCTAAATCTTGTTGAGTTTCAATTAAACTTAGTATTTTTTTAATTTGATTTGGGGATTACTGAAATGTTCTAGTGGTATGATTAGGTAATTGGGATGTTGAGGTGATGATATATATGAATTGATGCCTATTTGTTATTGATTAAGATTCGTGAGTTGATATTGTGAATTGGGCTTATAATGCCAATTGTTGAGATGTAAAAGTGTTCATGTTGATCTAATTGTTGAACTTTGACTCATGTTACATGGAAATATCTATTGAAGTACTCTATATGAAATGTTGAGCTAGTTATGTAATCTAGAAATTGTTGGAATTGTTAAACTAAATGCTTGTGAAATATGGACTCAATGATGAATAGTTCTAACTTATGATGACACAGAGATTATTGAAAGACTTGAGCTATGATATAAAGTGAGTACTATGTGATGTTGTGATGATGACTCTAGTATTAAAAGAACGATGGGATAGATTGTTGGTTAGTGACTAAATGATTTATGTAGACATTTTGCATATTCTTATACTTGTGAAAGTGATTATTATATTGTGATGACATATATTTGCTTGATGTCTTATTGATAATGAAAAGTTGATGGAATGGTTCTGGCTAGAAAAAAAAAAGCCAAAGAAAAATGGTTCCGGCTAAAAAAGGAAAAGAAAAGAAAAGTCAAATAAAAATGATTTCGGCTAGAAAAAGAAAAGAAATAAAAAGCTGAAGGGAAATGGCTCCAGCTAGATATGAAAGTTATAAGGAAAATAGTTTCGGCAGATACATGGTCCATTTGTGGCCCCCTTGAATTTCGATTTGATTATATCAGCAGATATGTATCGTTGGACAAACATACATCACGATTACTTTATATTTGCATTGTGTTGCTTGAACTTAATGTCATTTCATTCCATATCATTTCTTGCTTTCAATGTGGTAAATGTACTAAGTGCGACATACTGAATGACTTAAATCTTGTATATTGATGAGATTGAACTATTGAGGTATTGTGATATGAGACTGTGATTATATATATTACTTGTACTATGTATGCTACTTTTTTTGTGTGCAATTTTGTAGTACGGATGTATGTAGTTGGGATTGAAGGAGTGATTAGTTTTTTATTCTTTATATGTGATCATTAGGTCCTCTTGTTGGGTACCTTGGTACTCACATTTGGTTTTTTCTACACATGTGTGTAGGCAGTGACCCCAAATTTGGTTGATTTTTTCATTCTTCTTATGGACCAAGCCTGTGATGGATTGAGAGGTAGTTGCATGTTGATCCCGCCTACACTGTAGACTGTTAGACTTCTTTATTAGTTTTGTTCTATTTAAGGCACAAAGAGTACTAAGACTTGTATTATTTTTTTCTAATTCTGATGTATTAGAGGCTTGTACACGTGACATCAATTCTAGATAGTTTTAGATTTGAGTATGTTCCTTATCTTTAGAACTTTATCGTATAAATTATTTTGTTGATTTAGCTTTTGCATTATCTTGTTTTATTCTATTGTGATCTGTTTAGGCTAACTTGTCCTGGTGAGTTAAAGACAAATGTCATCACCGCAGTTTCGGATCATGACACTGAATGAGGAAAAAAAGACATTATAGAATCATAAGATTCAATTATTTTGTCTACTGCTACTGTTAAACTGGATGAAGTTAATTTGCATCCTACCGTGAAATTCGGAAAATAAAACGAATTTTTTCTAAGGAATAAAAAAAGTGATGTATTTATAAACTGATGATATGAGATGTTAATATTTACTTAATTATTTATATTTGCGTGCTCAATGATATAATTTACATACGTAATAATTTATTTATTTTTAATATATTTTTTATTAATTGACAGGATATTCACGTGCAAAGCAAGTATATTAAACGTGTGTGTGTGGTGGGGGGGGCATGTTTTCTTATTTATCAAACTAGTATCACTGACTTCGGTATTAAATATGTATAAAAATTTGTTTGTACATTTTGAGATATATTTAATGACAGTGTGTATGAAATCCGTATAAATTATATGTGATGTAGTCTTACAAATATTTGAAACTGATGGGTATGAAACATTCAAATATGTTTGTTATCTTGTTTTGTATCATTTTTGAGATATGTGTGATCACATTGTGTATAAATTTGTCTTAAAAGTATTTCTAAAATCCATTTGTATCAATTAAAGATGTGTGTATAAAATGTGTATAGATTATGTATAACCAAGTCTTAGAAATCTTTTAAGACTCATCTTATACATTAATCAACCAAACTTTGTTCATGGTAGATTGTATTCATTACTGAAAATATTATTCATGGTATCAAAAGCAAGGAGAGTGAAAATATTGTCATCAAATTAGACATGTCAAAGGATAAGCTAGTTGAATAATCTCAATGAAAATGAAATGGATACTGATTTTTCTATGTCAAGGTTTGGAGCTCATCTTGTTTATGAAAATTAAATGATATTATTATTTACACATCTAGCAATGAACTTTTTCTTAATTTGGTTAAACATGAGTACTATGCCAAATATTCTGTTGAGTTGATTAATTAATGATGACAAAAGTTATTTTCTTTTAAGCCCAAATACCAAGTTAGACCAGGATTGGGAAGAGAGCAAGTTTACCATCAAACATGTACAAGAGTTATGTCGAATTAATGATGAGGAATACAGTTCAAGCAAATAAGTATTACTTATGTTGAATTTAATAAGAACATTAATTATGATCCCTCCTAGATATGTTTTCTTTTTTTTTTTTTAGTTTAATTAGTGGGTTCAAAAGCCCATTTTATTGAAAGAGAAAAATTCTTTTACAAAGTAGAACTGGATGGCCCAACCCATCCGGATATTGAAAAGATCCTAAAAATAGGGATATTTAGATGCTTCCCCCACTTTCCAAAACTTACACCGTAAGTCCTCAATGTGGCCCTTTAGCTTTCTCATAGTCTCCAAATTCACGCTTGTTGTTGTGGTCCTCTTCGTGCTCTGCGTCATGACCTGGTAAGTATATTTCTTCTTTTTCATATCATCTTTTCCATAGTTGTCATTTCTCATGGCGTTTTCCTTCAGCACTCCTGTGACGAGCCGCCTTGGCCTCCCATTTTCGTTTACATAACAAATTTTGCTTGTCTATCCGCCTTGATCTGTGATTCTCTTCTCTGATGTCCTTTGTTTCCAGAAAATTTTGTAGCCACTGTTTTGCACTTCTTGGTTGTTGATCCTTTATTGCAGGGACTAGTGTACTCTCCATCACACCCTTGAGGTGTTTACACGCCACTCCTGATGTTGAATTAGTGGATCTACTTTTTGATGGATGGATGGTCCCTTTTTGCTCGCACTTTAACTCCAACAAAGTTACTGTGACAACTTTGTTTATTTGGCTAGGCCCTGATGTAAATATTTTTTGTAGATTCAGGGGAACAAGTTTTTGTAAATGCATCCTATTTTGTAAATCTCTAGACAGATTTATAGTTGTAGTCCGTTTCATCTAAACCTATGTTTTGTTGATATACGCAAGCCAGGAATCTGCTGCTTAT
The DNA here is from genome assembly GCA_026153255.1 of Solanum medicagineum. NCBI lineage: Eukaryota > Viridiplantae > Streptophyta > Magnoliopsida > Solanales > Solanaceae > Solanum > Solanum medicagineum. The sequence continues at coordinate 32,973 of JAPFFP010042674.1, forward strand.
CTGCGTTTAGAATCTTCCTAGCCATATTGGGCAATTATGAAAATGTTGAAAATTGTTGTCTTCCTTGTGATTTAGCAGTATCAACTAAGTAATTTGTCAATGTATTTACTTCTCCAAAAATGCGGTATACTTGAATGTTTATTGTCTCTGTAAGCACTAGATTTCCTCCAGTCTTTGCATGATTTCCCATGGAATTTTCCACTCCATTAGAATGATTTTTTGCAACCCTAGGAAATATGTTTCTAGCATCACCTTTTCGTAGCCATGTACTTTGTAGTACATTAAAGCTCTCAATATAACTGTAGCTTCTGCATAGATGCTGGTAGCTACCCCTATGTATCCAGACTCAGCATAGATAAGGTTACCAAGCTCATCCCTTAGGCAAAAATCATATGAACTAATGTTTGGATTCTCTTTACTAGCTCCATCAGTATTTACTTTCACCCAACTAGCATCAAGGACTTTCCAGTTGACAACCTTGCATTGTAAGACAAGTCTCTGCCTTTGTAAATAATCAAAGCAGGTAGTCCAAGACATAGATCCAGTCTTTAGCTGTGGAAAAGGTACCTTGATTAACAATTGTATATTTTTGTTGCATCCATATAGCATCCTTTCAAATGATGTAGGTTTCTCATGCCTTATTTTGTTCCTATTTTCCCACAATTCCCATAAGATAATAGCAGGGATTGACCTTAGAATCCTCTTCCCTCTTAGTCCTTCCATATATGTCCACCATTGCAAGATGGTAGTTGCTAAGTTTTGTCCAACTATCTGAAAATCTGCACATGAAACAAAATGCCTCCATAGCTTCACAGCTATGGGGGCTATTAGAAAAAGGTGGTCTAAGGTCTTCTCTCTTCCTTTATCACAACAACAACACCTAGACACTATTGATATACCCATCCTTCTCAGTATGTCATCAGTAGGGATCCTTCTCTTCAAAATTCTCCACAATAGAAAAATAATTTTGTGAGGCAAATTACTACTCCATACCATTCTATACCTAGGGACTTTCTGCTTTTTTTGCCTAAGGATCTGGTAAGTAGATTTAACTGAAAAGACACCATTAGAGTTACAAATCCACCATGCCTTGTCATTCATGCCACATGCTTTTGGTTTAATGTTTGTAATGATGTAATCAATCATTTCTGCTAACAGAAGTTCTACCAGAAATTCCTCTCTCCAAGACCCTGCAGTGGTGAACTCTTTCACTTCTACATCATCCTCTTGAGAACTATTCCATTCAGTATGACATAGAGCCCCATATCTAGTCCAATTATCATATCAGAAACTAGAGTTTTCTGCTTTCAATTGCCACCAAGTATTGGGTTCTATCTCATTCCTTGCGTTAACCATTCCTTTCCAAACATGGGATCCAGTGACACTGTTGGAAAAAATGGGGTATAATCTCTTACAGTATTTATTACTCATGTAAGTATCCATAAGGTACCAATAGAAATCCTAAAATTTCATTACAATTTAGCCATTAATGCTTTGTTGACATCAGCCAAAGATCTTAAATCCAAACCTCCCTCCTCCATAGGGCAGCACACGATATCCCAAGATACCTAGTGTTTTCTCCTTTCTACTTCTGAATTTCCTCAGAAGAACTTGGCAAAATCTTATGCATTCTTCTTACAACCACTTTAAGTGGACACATTGTTGACAATAGATATATAGGCATTGATTGTAGTACATGTCTGACCAAAATCATTTTACCACCAAAGGACATAAACTTGTTTTGCCAAGATAAGACTTTTCTGGAGATCTTCTTGATGCATTCCTCAAAATATACATTCTTCTTCCTTCCATAGTGTACTGGACAATCTAGATATTTTATAGAAAATTTACCTTGCCTGATTCCAGATAGCTTCTTGAACCTTATAGTTAAGATCAGAGGGGTATTCTTATGTAGATAGAAAAGACTTTTAGATTATTAACAAGCTGCCCAGAAACCTTTTCATATCTCTCCAACACATTCATCATTTTAATGATTGATACCCTGTACCCTAAGAAAAACAAAATGGTGTCATCTGCATAGGATAGATAGTTGGTCTCTAGGCTCCACTTGAGGAGCCCATATCCAATAAAATCCTCTTCCCTATGCAAATTATTCAAGCTTCTTGTCAAAACCTCTGCAGCAATGATAAAGAGGGTAGGGATCCTTATTTTAGTCCTCTTGTTGATTTAAAAAACCCATAAGTATGTCCATTTATAAGTATAGAATACCAATTGTTAGACAGCAGTTCCACACCATATCTATCACCCTTTCACAAAGACAAACTTCCTTAATACTCTGGTTAGGAATATCCATGAAACTCTATCTTATGCTTGTGTCATATCCAAATTGATCTCCACATTTGTGTGTTTCTTCCTCTTATTAATATCTCTGATTATCTCTTGATCCAAAAGAGCATCTTCAATAATGTTTCTCCCTTTCACAAAATCAGATTTGTTAGGTGAAATGACCTTTGGCGACACCCCAACCACCCTATCATGTAGGACCCTTGATATCACTTTATTGATAAAACAACTTAAACTAATAGGCATCAGATCCAGAATCCCTTTTTAGGCAGAAAAACAAAATTTGTATGGGTAACAAATCTAGGAAGTCTTGATCACAGAAGAAAACTTTCACCAACTTAGTCAAATCCTCACCTACGATGTTTCAGCACTTTTGAAAGAACAAGCCTGAAAAACTGTCTGGACCTGCAGCACTATTTCCATTTAATTCATGGATGACCTATTTAGCCTCATCCTATTGTAGCAATTTAGTCATATTTTCGTTCTGTTTATCCATAACCAACTTAGGAATATAATCAAGCATTTGAAAAATCTTGGTTGAAGGTATGCTCTTGAAACTAGTTGGTGAAATAAGTTACTACTGCCTCTCCAATTGCAGTATTAGCGTTGAAAACCTCACCTCGTTCAAAAGTATCTCAGACAAGTGCAACCTTCTTCTCCTTGTTTGCACAAAGGAATGAAAGAATTTAGTGTTCTTATCCCCCTGTGCAAACCACGCCATACCTAAACTTTGTTTCCAATATGCCTTTTCCAATTTCATCGCTTTCTTCAATTCGGCTTCAACCCTACTTAATTCAGCCCCATTCTCAAGAGACCGATCCAATTCCAACTGCTCTTCCTTTACTCTGATGACATCTTTCAATGTGGCACGTTGAATAAAAATATTGTCAAACTCCTAGATAGGTGACAAATGACTCTCGAGGGAATAACACTTACATTAAATTCTCAAAGTTTGAGTTTTATTTACTTCCACCCCTGTTTTTACTATATTATTTTAGAATGTCCAATAATATTTGTTCAGCCTATAAAATCAATGAATAATTTATTTATTTTTGTGTCTATTTTATCCTTCTTATTAAATACTATTCATTTTTCAATATTTAGATGACTTATAAGTAATTAATAAAGATGATATAGCAAGTAAAATGTGACACTCCATAATTGTACCCTCATATATACCTATGTTTCAAGCCTCATTTCTATATGTGGAAGTGTATTAGAGTCATAAGAGAGCTCTAATACTTAGACGAGTTCAAGACCTTTCTATAAGTTGAGTTTTGAGTGTTGAATTACAATAGGGTCAACTTTAAATAATC
>JAPFFP010042675.1:0-13898 GCA_026153255.1 Solanum medicagineum
TATCATATCATATCATATCATATCATATCATATCATATCATATCATATCATATCATATCATTTCTTCTCCTTACGGGAAACTCTATTTCGGAGGCAACTTTCCTTACGGACACCTCCATTTCGGAAAGGAAACTATACTAGGCACAAAATTTGAGGAAGAAGAGGGAATCCTCCTTCCATCGGTGCTAAGTAGTCATCCCACAAGAATACTTATAATATACGTATACATAGTTATATATGCTTTCAAAGAGATACAAGTTTTGCCCAAAACATTTTAATGCACAATTGGGCTTAAAAGAAAAACACCATTCATAATAATTCATACTTAGGATCAAATGCCAAAAGAATAATTTCATAGTCATAATACTCATGCATAGGAATAGCCCATTCATATACAAAATGGCTCAAGCACCCAAAATGATCAAAGAGCCATAATCAATAGACGAATATGTGATCACATCCTTAGCATAACCATAATCTCGTCAAAAATTATATACTTAACATAATTGGGCTTAACCCACCTCATAATTTCATAAATCCATGCTCATGTAATACGTATGCTATGAAAAATATAAGAATAGAATGGGTAATTTGGATTCGATCTAAAATCAATAGTATAATATAGAATTAAAATAAAACCATAACCAACTCCACCTTTAAAATCATAGTATAATCACTCATGCATAAACAAGCGTTAAAAAGGGACATGCATATTCATTATCTCATAAAGTCATTGTAAATCATCATAATATGGCTTAAAGTAACTTAAAATTATCAAATATGTATAGCCCATACATCAATTTAATTTAATAAATCCAAATAGTGAAAACCCATATTCAAAGAGAGCTTAAATTCATGAAATTTTGATTGAAAAGATTTAGGTCTCCTTGATTCACAGGAATCAAGGATCAAAACCCACATATTACAAGAAGCAATTTGTAGAAGAATAAGTCCTCCCTTGATTCCCAAGCAAAACTCCCCATTTGAGTTGTTGAGAGAGGCTTGAGAGAATTTTATTTTTTTGAAACTAAGGGTTAGTCTTGAATGAGGGTTTAGAATTAGTGTAAGAGAGGTCTAGGAATATAAAAGGGGATTTAAAGGTCTTAAATAGCCTTGGGGATGGGTCAAAATATCAAAAGAACCTAAATAAAATGCCTCATTTATTTTTACCCGAAGCTTCACACGACCAACTTCACGGGTCTTGCAGCCCTTCAGGGGTCGTGAAGCTCCCCCATCTAGCCCGGACAAATTTACAAAAAAGGTCATAATTTCTTACTCTGAACTCGAAATGAGGTGAGACCAAGTGCGTTGGAAAGCTAATTCAAAGAGCTTTAATTTGATAGGTCGTGGGCCACTCAGTTCCTTTTGTGCTACAAGATATGCCCATTTAAGTTTGACCCTTCTATCGGTACTTATGAAAAACTTAGTTGACGGAATTCCTTTGAACTTGGCTTGACGTGTGAGACCCATGATAGCCTTAAACAACATTAATAAGCTTGATCTGAACGCTTGAATGTGAAATTAGCTTGAGCTTGAAGATCCCATGCTTAGACAATTTCCGTAGCTTGATACTTAGAAAACTAAGGTGAAGGCAAGCTCCATGATTGGCCACACGGCCCGTGTAGCTGGCCCGTGTGGAGCTACATGGTCCATGTGTTGTTCCCATATACCAAAATTTAGTCAAAAAAGTACCTCCAACACCTTACTTTGAAGGCCACACGACTGGTACGGCTAGTGCCAAGCCTCATGGCTCGTGTGACTAGCCGTACCCCAACACTTAGGCCAAAAATTGTTGGTTCAAGCCCAAGGCCATTCACACGGCCCTCCACACGGTCCGTGAGGTGTGATATGGCCTGTGTGGTGTCCAAGTATGATGAGCCTTAGTTTAAAATCTTACACCAAGGCCATATACTCAAAATTTCGGCCAAGTGTTATGTCATTGGAGGCCATACAACTCGTGTGACCTCACACTGGCCTTGCAGTCTCCCTTGAGATGACACTTACTCCAAATTTTGTCCAAAACAAAATTCTTAAGCTCTAATGAAGTCGTACGAAAATCTGGGTCGTTACATCATCTCCCCCTTGGGAATGTGGTAGAATAAGGCTTGGAAGGCTTGACTTAGAAAATGAAACTTTCAAACACAAGGTACAATGCATAATTCGCCATTTAAAAATCATCAAATCGTTAGAACTCATATCAAAACATACTTAGATCATTTTAAAACATCATAAAATAAATCATTTTCGTGCACTTGTATGCATGTCATATCATGAGACTCAAGAGCGAAAGAATTAGGACCATTGAGAATAAGAAGAATCGTATACCATGGGCTTGAGTAGATTGGGAAAGATAAAGGTATTGTTGCATCCCACTTAATTCCATTCCCCACGTAGCACTTCCAATATGTTGATCTCTATTGCGAAGCCTCTCCACTTGCCCATCCAAGACCTCAATTGGAACTTCCTCATAAGACTAGTTATCCTCAACCTCAACGCTTTCCAAAGGAACAATAGCACTAGTATCACCAGCCAACTTCCTCAACTTAGATACATAGAAAACCGAATGAATAAAACTCAAATCCGAAGGCAAATCCAATCTATAAGCCACATTTCTGCATTGCTCAACAATCTCATGAGGTCCTACATACCGGGAAACTTAACTGGCCCTCCTTTCCAAAATGCATTGCACCCTTAACAAGTGATACCTTCACATCCACCCAATCACCAATGCAAGATTCATGATCCCTCTTCCCAATATCTAAGTAAAACCCTTGGATGACTTTGAACCATCTTCAACTTTTCCCTAACTAGTCCCACTCTCTCCATAGCCTCCAACACTAAACCCAGGCCTATAGAAGTCATCTCATCTAATTCAAACCATCCCACCAAAGATCTACACCTTCTACCACACAAAAGCCCAGACGGTGCCACACCAATGCTAGCATGAAAGTTATTATTGTAAGCAAGCTCAATAAATGGTAGATGACCACCCCAATTAACCTTGAAGTCCAACACGCAAGACCTCGTCATGTCCTCTGAATTTCGAATTGTCCTCAACACTGAAAGTAGCCTCAACCGATAAGAAGTGAGCCGACTTAGTCCTCGGTCAACAATACTCCTAATTGAATCAAATTACTTTTGGGTCCGGGGCAAACCAACCACAAAATCCATATTCTCCTCTTCCCATTTTCAAGTAGAAATTTCAATATCTTGAGCCAAACCACCGGGTCTTTGGTGTTCTACCTTCGCTTGTTGACAATTAGGGTATTTGGATACAAACTTGGCTATATCCTTCTTCATGCCATGCGAACAATAAGAGTTATAAATGAACGGAATAATAAGATTTATAGGCTTTACTCATGATCATATCCTTAAGACCATCAATGTCAGAAACATACAATCGATCTTGGTACCGAATTACAGCATCTCCCCCTTGGGAGAAAACCTGTATCTTATTTCCGGCAACCAACCTCTTCAACATAACCAACGATGGATCTAGATCTTGCATAGCCCTTACATCAAGAGCCACCAAGGATTCAACCCCATTTGAACATGAATACCTCCATCATTAGAGCCGACCAACCTAACACCCAATCTAGCCCAACGTAAACATCTTTTGGCAACCCCTCCTACCCTTCACCACATAAGCCATACTTCCCATAGATAGTCCACTAAGAGCATCAACTACAATATTTGCCTTGTCGGGATAATATCATACACTCATGTCATAGCCCTTTAGGAGTTCCAACCTTCTCATTTGCCTTAAGTTAAGGTCCCTTTGAATAGACACATATTGCAAACTCTTGTGTCGATGAAAACGTCCACATATACCCCATACAAATAGTGTCTCCAAATTTTCAAGGTAAACACCACTACCGCTAACTCAAGATCACGAGTCATGTACTTAACCTCATGAACCTTCAATTGCCTCGATGTATAAGCTAGCTCTTTACCAAGTTGCATAAATACACAACCCAACCCAATCCGAGCACAATCACAATACACCACTAACCCATCAAAGCCCTCCAGTAAAGTCAAAAAAGGAGCCGATGTAAGTTAATCTTTCAAAGTCTGAAAACTCTCCCCACACACATCCAACCATACACACTTGGCCTGCCTTTGAGTCAACATTGTTAATGAAGATGCAATAGATGCAAACCCTTCAACAAATCTCCTATAATAATCAGCCAACACAAGAAAACTGCGAGTATCTGAAAGAGCAAGCTTGCTAAACAATACACACCCTTTACCATCTCCCGCCTAACCTAATCTATAAGATTAGCTACAACATCCTCCTTACCGGGATTGCATTACGAGTCTAAAGTAACTCTTCGTAACCTTTAGGGAGGGATAGAGACAGGAAAACTTAAGACACGCTCCATGGCACGATGTGAAACATAAAAAGTGAAACACTTCCTAAAATGTCTTGTAGCCTCCTACCCATAGATATGGCGCGCTTCACACCCATGAATAAGACTCTACTTGACGAGGAATGTTGGAATTCGAGGATCATTTATAAACCTAGTGCTTTGATACCATCTCTTTCATAACCTGGACCAAGGGTCTAGGAGTGACATAGTGAATGGAAACCCGTGAGTTGCCAAAAAAGCCTCAAAGTACCAAAATTCACATCATCGGTCCGAAAACATATTCAAAAGTAAACACATTGTTCTAAGGGATGAGAAAGTAGGACTCACACTATAAGAATATCATAGAAAAATGGATTAACATGGACTCACATAACACATAATTAAATACTAATGACTCATGCCATGGGAACAATTCGGGACTTAGGATCTTTTACATTTCCACATAAAACATACATAGATATCATAATTTCATAATCAATACATAATAGTCCTATCCAAAGAATGACTGAAAGCATAAGGTTCAAATACAATACATAACACATGGATTCGACGAGAGTCTACAAGATGTCCAACAATGCCTCTAGTCATAACATGGGACAGAGGCCAAGACATGTGCTGAGCTCACCCTCAAGTAAAGATAGCATAAGCAAAATCTATATGAGATAGAGGAATGGTGACTTGTCCTTGCAAGATAGGGCTCACCACAACAAGCCAAAATTTGAGATCCCAACTAAAGTCGTGCGGTGGATGATTGTAGCCCTTGGTCCCGACATGGTGAGATTATGTAGGCAAAAATATGCATTAGTACATTTAAATGTACTACGTATGCAGGGTGCAATGCATGTAACTTACCAAAACCTGCATATAATGTTATATGGCAATGACACATAATATAGGAAGAGATTTATAGCAAGGAATGTAATACGACAAGATGCTATGAAACTCATGATGCATGAAAAGCAAATGATGCTCATATATATAGTACAGATGTGACCTCAATCGACATAAGTAAGACCAAGTGAGCCATATTTGTCAAAGGTAAACCATATTTCACCTTATGGGCACCCCCATTTCATATGAAGCAACCTTCCATATGGGCACCCCCATTTCGGATAGGATTTTCACATATATCATATCATTTATTCTCCTTACGGGCAACCCCATTTCTGAGGCAACTTTCCTTACGGGCACCACCATTTCGGAAAGGAACCTATGCTAGGCACGTAGTTCAAGGAAAGAGAGGGAACCCTCCTTCTATCGGTGCTAAGTTGTCATCCCACAAGAACACTTATAATATACGTATACATAGTTATACATGCTTTCAAAGAGATACAAGTTTTGCCAAACACCATTCATAATAATTCATTCTTAGGCTCAAATGCCAAAATCATAATTTCATAGTCATAATACTCATGCATAAGAATAGCTCATTCATATAAAAAATGGTGCAAACACCTAAAATGATCAAAGAGTCATAATCAATAGACATATATGTGATTATATCATTGTCATAACTATAATCTTGTCAAAAATCATATACTTAGCATAATTGGGCTTAACCCACCTCATAATTTCATAAATCCATGCCCATGAAATGCATATGCTATGAAAATTGTGAGAATGGCATGGGTAATTGAGATTTGATTTAAATTAATAATATAATATTGAATTAAAGTAAAACCATAACCAACTCTACCTTTAAAATCATAGTATAATCACCCATGCATAAATAAGCCTTAAAAAGGGACATGCATATTCATAATCTCATAAACTCGTCGTAAATCATCATAATAGGGCTTAAAGTAACTTAAAATCATCAAACATGTACAACCCATACATCAATTTAATTTATTAATTCCAAATAGTGAAAACACATATTCAAAGAGAGCTTAAATTCATGAAAGTTTGATTGAAAAGATTTGGGTCTCCTTGATTGAAAGGAATCAAGGATCAAAACCCACAAATTACAAGAAGAAATTTGAAGAAGAATAAGTCTTCCCTTGATTCCCAAGCTAAAATCCCCATTTGCGTTGTTGAGAGAGGCTTGAGAGAATTTGATTTTTTTGAAACTAAGGGTTAGTCTTGAATGAGGGTTTAGAATTAGTGTAAAAGAGGTTTATAATATAAAGGGGGAGGGGGGGTTAAGGTCTTAAATAGCCTTGGGGATGGGTAAAAATATCAAAAACACCTAAATAAAATGTCCCATTAATTTTTACCCGAAACTTCACACGACCAGTTTCACGGGTCGTGAAGCCTTTCTTGGGTCGTGAAGCGCCCCCATCTAGGCTAGATAGATTTTACAAAAAAGGCCATAACTTTTTGCTCCGAACTCGAAATGAGGTGAGACCAAGTGTGTTGGAAAGCTAATTCAAAGAGCTGTAATTTGATAGGTCATGGGCCACCAATTTCATTTTGTAGTAAGAGATATGCTCATTTAAAGTTGACTCTTCTATCGGTACTTATGAAAAACTTAGCCGACGGAATTCCTTTGAACTTGGCTTGACGTGTGAGACCCATGATAGCCTTAAACAACATGAATCAGCTTGATTTAAAAGATTGAAAGTGAAATTAGCTTGAACTTGAAGATCCCATGCTTAGAAAAGAAAATCTAGAAATTGGAACTGTAGCTTGATACTTAAAAAATTAGGTGAAGCCAAGCTCCATGGTTGTCCACACGGCCTGTGGAGCTACACGGTCCATGTAGTGTGCCCTTATACCAACACTTAGTAAAAAAAACCTCCCACGCCACACTTTGAAGGCCACACGACTGACCATATGGCCTGTGCCAAGCCTCACGGCTCGTGTGACTGGCCATGCCCCAACACTTAGGCCAAAAATTATTGGTTCAAGCCCAGGGCCATTCACACGACCCTCCACACGATCCATAAGGTGTGATACGTCCTGTGTGGGGTCCAAGTGTGATAAGACTTAGTTTGAAATCCCACACCAAGGCGACACACTCAAAATTAAGGCCAAGTGTTATGTCACTGGAGGTCACACAGCTCATGTGACCTCACACTGGCTGAGTGGTCTCCCTTGAGACGACACTTGGTCCAAATTTTGTCCAAAACGAAATTGTCAAGCACCAATGAAGTCGTACAAAAATTCGAGTCCTTACAACTAAGGGGACCCAGTGGCCTCACGTATCATATACCTCTCACACACTCCCAATATTGCCATCGTCTTGCCACCCACACATGGCCAAGGGTTTTCAAAAGTGTCATGTTTTCTTTCAAAACATGCATTTCATCATATCCAATTTTTCAAGGTACAAATGCATAAAAAATAAGTGCAAGTATAATATGTAATTAACTAGGAGTTCATGTACAACTAGACAAGAAAGTCCCAATGTCATAATTATAAGAGAAGTTTTCCTATTAAATCTTGGAAAGAACATACTACACAAGTCACAAATTCAACTAGGAACTCAATTCTCGGTATAATGCATACTTCCACATAGACTCATCATAACCCAATAAGATTCCCAAATAAATCACAAGTGTCTCAGTAATATCGTTCACGTAATAAGAGAGGTCAGAACCAAACCCATAATTTCACAATTAGACATGGTATCAAATATAACTACTTCTCAATTATCTACATTATCACATTCAAGTATCATGTCACAATCCAATCTCGTATTATAACACATTTGCATGCTTAATTACCCAACTCTAAACCCAAGAAGGGTTAGCCACAATTACCTTAAGGCTGAACAACACTTGAACTCTTCAAAAGGATGAGCAAGCACAAATTCAACTCCCAAAATATCGACCCACTATCAAATATACAACATAAATATCGTCAGGAACCCATCCATACCCATATTACAATAATTGAGAACCGAGGGTAAAATCGTCTAATAAAAATTGATAACCTCGAAAAGTGGTCAAAATCGAAATAGGGAAAACCCATAAAAATGGTATTGAAATCGAGTTAGAAATCATCAAAAGTGCTAAGTCTAAGTTTCATGGTAAAATCCTAAAAATTAAGTCTAAAAACCAAGGTATTTAAGCAGAAATCACTAAACATTGAAGAAAAATAAAGATATTTAGTTAATATCACTTACCTAATAGGTTTTTTGAAAAATCTTCTTTGAAAATTGACCCTCCAAGCTCCAATATTGAAAATAGTAAAAAATAAGGTTTTTCCCGTTTTTCAACCCCCCAAAATAGCCCTCAGATGTCGTTATAGCAGAACGTGCTCAGCTATAGCAAATCCCGTGTCTTCGCTATAGCGAGACCTGCTTTGCTACATAGCAAACCCCGCATCTTCGCTATAGCGAGACCTGGTCCGCTATAGCAAACTCTGCTCTATCGCTATAGCGAGACCTAGTCCAACTTTTGCTACACCTACAAGGCATCAGATATCTGAGTTTGGGAAAAATTATTAAGTTTCTGAGCCAATTCTTGGGATTTGTTCAGAACCGTCAAAAATGATTAGCCTATACATGCTACCTTACTAAATTTGACATTTCAAATTCAATGAAACCATCGAAAATAGAATTCGAGATTTCCTTAACCCAGGACCCGATAAAGCACAACTCTTAGTCAAAACTCATAAAGGTCAAAAAGCCCACGGGACTTTCAAAAATTAAAACAATACCTCTCCTAGGCCTAAAATCATCTCCCGAGTCCAATGAAACTGCCAAAAATCTCGTCTGAGTATTCAATCCTCCAATTCGTTATGGAATTCGCTTTGAATCATCTTAAATGTTCAATATCTAACACTTCCATGCTTATCAACTTTGGGGATATTTTTCCAATACCAACGACGTAATTTGATGGAATCACACCTTAGAAAATTAATGAGAGGGTGCGATCATAATTTCTTGAGGATTCCTAAAATAGTCATTAAGGTCATTACATGATCCACCATTAAAAATAGTGTTCGTCTTTGAACATAAGAATAAGAACAATAATTGGGGCTTCAATAAGCTGGGGATGTCTGGCATGCATATCTGACTCTGTCTCCCAAGTCGTATCCTCGATAGGCTGATGTCCCCACTGAGACTTAACTGAAGCAATTTCCTCAGTCTTAAGTCTCCAAACTTGTCCATCAACTATAGCCACTAGCTCTCGCCATATGTCAAATTTGGATCCAACTCTACTTCATCATAAGAAATCACATAGGACTCATTTGGTATGTACTTGTGAAGCATGGAGACATGGAAAACAGAATGAACCATTGATAGTCGGGGTGGCAAATCCAACACATAAGCCACCTTGCCCACTCTCCTCAAAATCTCAAATGGGTTGGCGAATCTCAGACCAAGATTTCCTTTTTCTAAAAAAATCTCATCATAACCTTCATAGGTGGCACCTTCATCCCTACTTGTTCACTCACCATAAACTCCAAAGGTCGAACCCTTCTGTCAGCATAACTCTTCTGGCGACTCTGAGCTATAAACAATCGACTCTAAATCAGGTGAACCTGTTCCACATCATCTCTAAGCAATTCAGCATTGAAGTCACCCTTTGAAATTTAATCAAACCACCAAATGGCAGATTGACATTTTTGACCATACAATGCCTCGAACGGTGCCATATGGATGCCACAGTGAAAAATATTGTTATAAGAAAACTTTGCCAAGGGTATATATTGATCCCAATGAGCCCCAAAGCTATCATGCACACCTGGAGCATATCCTCTAGCACATGGATAGTCCTCTCAAATTGTTCATTAGTCTGGATGAAAGGCCAAACTCAAATCTAATCGGGTATCCAACCCTTGTTTTAGGGCCTTCTAGAAGTGGAAAGTCAACATCAAACCCTGATCTAACATGATAGAAATAGGTACCTTGTGCAACCTAACAATCTCATAGATGTACATCCTAGATAAATACTTTGTAATATAGCAATCCTCACCAGAAGGAAATGAGCCAATTTGGTTAATCTATCTACAATTATCCAAACTGAGTCAAACTTACCTAATACCACGGTAATCCAGCCACGAAGTCCATAGTAATACTTTTCCACTTCCAATCAGGAATGACCATCCTCTGCATTTTATCTCCTGGACTATGATGCTCATATTTCACCTGTTGGAAATTCGAATACTTAGCCACAAGCTCCGCAATGTCCCTCTTCATCCCACACCAAGTGTTGCTTCAAATCATAAAACATCTTGGCCACTCCCAGATGAATGGAATACTTGTCACAATTTGAGCTCAAATTTGAGGTACTTGCTTAGGAAGTATAGAGAATATTATATGGCCTTTGTTTCAAAATCTTGTTGTGGGCTTGCTTTTTGGCCCAAAAACTGTCCTAAGCCCATTTTCTATGATTCTTTATATCAAAATAATCGTAGCGATATTATGATTCTATTTTTGATAGCGTCGGATTGTTCAGAGGCTGTTAGAAAAAAAAAAGCTCTAGTTGAGTGACTTGGAGCATGCATGTTTGGCTTTCATATAGTCTAGGATTTCCCTTTCTTTAGATTGAGCTCCAATGTGTAATTTCAAGTTGAGATTGTTGGAATAATGGGTTGTGTAGCACATTTTCACACCATAGGTTAGAAATCTTATTTTAAATCATATTTTGGTTTATTATGGTAATTGAAAGCATGGTAATTGTTGCTACTGGTTCGTTCTATTTTCTGACTTAGATTCATGTTGATGATATTATGTGTGTGTGTATGTTGGCCTTAGCTTTGGTTGATAACTTGCTTTAGAATGCTCTAGTGTCACTCTAATGGGCCTATATCCTTGTAGAATGGTATAGTAGACTAGAGCCTGGTAGTTGGGTAATAGCTAGGCAGTAACTATGCTCTTGTGTTGTACCTTATCCATAATACCTTATGTTTGATGGTTGTGAGCTTCGATGGTATAGTTGTACTTGTCGTTCAGAATGTTTTAGTCTTGAGAACAACCAGGTGTGATTTATAAGTAGTGAACCTATGGAATTGGTACTTTGAAGATTATAGCTCAGGTTGAGGTTATTGTACAAGAAAGATTTGATAAGTCTGCACTGTGTAAAAACAAAGTTGACCAGCACCCTGATTAGTCACTTATTTAAGGGTTCGAGTCCCTGCTTTGATACATAGGACTAGGTCCTAGGCCCCACTATTGTATAGTTTGGGTTCGAGTCCCATCCTTTGTCAATTATCATTTGAGCCTAGGGCTCCATGTTCATTGATATATTACAACATATATGCTAGAGTATCGAGGTGTTGCCCGATGTTATTGAGATTGGCCACTGTTGGGTTCGGTCCTATCCTTTGTCAATCATCATTGGAGCCTAGGCCCCATGTTAATTGATACACTGTAAAATATATATATATATATATATATATATTCCAGAGTATTGGGGAGTTACCCCATATTATTGAGATTGGCCACTGTTGGTTTCGAGTCGCATCCTTTATTGATTATCTTTTGTGTCTAGGGCTCTATGATCATTGATGCCTTTAAGATACATATATCAGAGTACCGGGGTGCTGTCCCATGTTGTTGAGATTGCCCATTAGTGGGTTTGAGTCCCTCCCTTGATTGTTGAATTAATACGATAGGCTTTGGTTAAAGTCCCAGACTTGTCCCTGGGGCATTCACTCCTGGAGAACCCTAGCTCCTACCCTCTATAGGATAGAAATTCTATATACCCGATAGGCTTGAGGGGGTTCACTCAGATTTTACTTTACATTACATACATGTGTCCTGATCGGGCCTGTGGTGGCTTGATAGGTTGTAGTTAGCGTTTGTAGTACTTCTAGTTAGTTCTCATTAATTCCCGTACTATTAGTTCCATGCTAGAGACTTTATACCTTGACCTCAGTTAAGGTTTTATTCTCCTTTTTCATATTATCTTTACCTTTCTTGTTCAATTAAACTATGATGCCTACTGGGTACCTTATTGTCTGGTACTAATACTACACTATGTATCTCCTCTCGTGATGCAGGACCGAGCACCAGTCATCAGCAGTGATTCTAGTCCAGTTATACCAGCCAGTTTTAGAGACAAGGGTGAGCATCAGGTGCTTTTGATCATTCAGTCTCCTTCTATGTATTTTGGCCCGTCTTTTGTATATCATGAGACTAGCCCTGATTCTGTATTTATTTTGGTCTACTTTTGGGATTTGTACTCTTTTATTTTGTCTAGTAGCTCTGTACTATTGACTTCCAGGTTCTGGGAGGGATTCCATTTTGTTATTTATATATTTATCTTATTCTCTTTATTTCTTTTATCTCTGTATTATTAGTTTACCACCTATTACCCATGACACATAGTTTCAGGTCACGGGCTAGTATTACATACCCAAGGGGTCATGATAGGTGCCATCATGACCCAAGAAATTAGGTTGTAACATAAGGGTGAATATTTGGTTCTTCAGTTTCGACTTTAGAAAACTTTGTTTCGGTTCTATGATGTTTGATTTTGAAAAAGTGTTCACGAAATATCGAACTCAACTAATTTGGTTCGGCTCGATTATGTCAACTAGGTTCAATTTGATTCCGTATTTCTAAAAGAATTTTTGAATGTAAACTAATGAAAAATTAAATGAGGACAAAATCAAAGTATAAGACACTTAAGCTTTAATTCATTTAAGTGATGATGTTACCCCCAAAAAATACTTAATTATGCTTAAAAGTCATATTTATCTTTGTCAAGAACTTGTGCCTCTAACTATTGCTCAAAGAAAACAAGCACGAAAACAAGTTCCTTTAAATGACATACAACAGAAAAAATATGTTTGGGTTCCTCTTGCAAAATAATATCTCAAGTTAACTGTTACGCCGAAAAATGGCTTTTATTTTAAAAAATAAAATTATTCGAAAACATCAAAAATCGATTTAAGCTCAATTAATTTGAGAAAAACCAATTCTCGAAATTCGAAAAGAAAATAGAGTCACCACCTAATTTTGCGGATAATTAGGAAACCATAAAATATTTTAAAAGACCTAATAGAAAAATCTTTTAAAATCCAGAAAACAGGTTCGGGTTCACATTTCCACTTCGAGAAGGTTTTACGCACTCGAAATGGCCGCTAAATGCGGTTATCCGGCGTTTAGGAAGTTGACTAACTTCAACTTGACTTCAAAAGATTGATTCATTTTTTTAATTAATTAATTCTAAAAGATTTGGTTAGAGTTGATTAAATTGAAAACTTAACTAAAAGTAATAACATTTATCATATTTTCTTTTTCATTTTTTACTTTTATATTTTTTTTCTTTTCTTTTACCTTTTACGTGAATACTTTTCTAAAATAACATGAAATCGAATAAAACAAACATAAACGGTTTGACATGCCGGGAATCTAATTAGATTGAAACCATTAGTAAAACAAAATGTCAACGTTCAAACAAATACAAATATGCAATGAAATAAAAGAAGAGAGTTGGAGTGATTCAGGGCCTTTATCCCGTTTAAATCTTCATTGCGACTTCGAGCCTTTATGTTAGACCCCGTAAAGTTAATTAGTCAAGTTGATCGTTTAATTGGAAAAGTTATGGCATAATTTAAATTAAGTAAGTTCGCGGGGTTAAATTGTTAATTGGAGTGTATATTTTAAGTTGAGGTCGGAAGTCCTCA
>JAPFFP010042676.1:0-13898 GCA_026153255.1 Solanum medicagineum
AGATAAGAACAAGATCAACACAAAAAACAAATATGATGCTTTGAAAGAAGCAAGGGAAGTACAAGTACAGGATCAGGACAAGACAATTACATCCATTAAACAATGGTAGAGGATACTTTCAAGGAACCATCTCAGCATAAATCAGAAAAAGGAGCAGCAGCGCAACACAAGAAATTCACACTGAGGACACTATCAATATTTCAAAAAATTGTAATAAAGAATTAGTGGTTTGGAAGGCTGATGCCATTAATGACAAGGAGCAAGTACAACTTGACAAATCTGAAGATTTTTTGTCTGAGGATGTAAGAGATTCCAGATAACACATGAATTGATGTCCATACAAAAGCAAAAATTGCAAGATGATAATGAAGATGAGGGTATGAAGATGCATATACAAAGTGCAAGAAGGCTGGGGATCTTTCTCCAAGACGGATGGCTGACTCAAAATGAGGTTATAAAAGGTTAAAAGCCAATCAGTCCATACGGCCATTACAAGTTAAAACAAGGAGGATCAAGGAAAAGAACGATATCTTATCCCAATAATTAAGAATATATTATTTTGGAACATTACGTCAGCCAACTCTCAGAAATCTTTTGAGAGGTTAATTGATTTGAACAAAAATCATCACTTTGTCTATATTGCCCTTTTGGATCCCTTTTAGGATTCGGAGGATATACATAATTATGGTAGGAGGTTGGGGATGCAGAATGCTTATTCAAATGTGTATTAAAAAATATGGATATTTTGGGATGACAAATTGATTGACCAGATAATTCAAGATAGAGTGTGACAGTAGGATTATCTAAAGTTAATGTTACTGTTAGCATTATATCTGTTTATGCTAGATGCATGGCTCAAGAGAGGTTGGAACTATGGGAAGAACTTGAAGATCTTAGTGGGGTTTCCAATTCACCTTGGATTGTGGGTGGGGAATTTAATGTTGTTCGAAGGAGTGGTGAGAATTAGGGGGTCTACCATTCATACATGACGAGGCGAGTGATTTTCTTCATTGCATAATTGTAATTTGATAGAATTACAATCAGTGGGGAGTAGATATACTTAGTGAAATGGAAAAATTGAGTCGGAATGCATTTTTAAATATTTTGCTAGACTGTTGTTGAACCAAGAATTCTTAGATATTCTTCCTAGCTCAAAAATCTATCATTTGATTAGATAAAGCTCGAATCATGCCCTTCTATCAGTCCAGCGTAATGCGGAGTAGGAGAATTTCTCAAAACCTTCTAAGTTTTGAACTTTTGGGTTAAGGATCCTTAATTCATGGCAATTGTACAAGAAGCATGGAGTATTGATTTTTTAGGGAACTCATTTACTGAATTCCATGCTAAATTAAAAAAAATGAAGAGAGCCCTAGTAGATTGGAGTAAGAAGGCATATGGGAATATTTTTAATGAGTGGCCACATTGAAAGATATGATTATTGCTCCAGAAAATCAATTTGAAATCAACCCTTTCCAGGAAGAGAATGATCAAATGACAGGCTAATTAAAAGCTTAATTGTGTTACTGTCAGTATACATAACGAAGCACACTTTAGCCTATACAAAATATACGAAAGCCACACAATAAAATATTCACACCAGATTTGAACCTTCTAGTTCAAATCACTATGGGCACCTTAGTCTAGGACTTACTCAAAAAATACATAGAATCATTTTTAAAAAGAAGGACTTGTAGTATGTGAAAAACACCTTTAGTCACTATAGCATCATTCCACAAGAAGAAGTTTCATCGGGGTCAGCAAGAATAGGAGGTTCGGCCTTGCAATATTCACTGGTTAATAGTGAAGAAGTTAATGGTGATACAGAAGGTTCGATTTTAAAAAAATATTTTTGAAAACAAAGTAAAATACCTGAATTCGAAGTAAAAAGACTTATCTATTCCATTGTTCTTGAAATGGATGATAAAGGTTCTACCACCTAACCAAAATGTTAGTTGAGGATATGCAAGGTAAGGTAGAAAAGATGAGATGAAAAGGCATTTCATACCTGTAGGAAGAGGCTAACAAAGAGAAGCCTGAAAGCTTGGTGGAGTTCTGAATCCGCACTAAAGAAAGAAGAGGAAAGAAGAGCCTTGCATAAGGAAGACATGCCTCGAGATCTAAAAGGGAGCATTGAAGAATAGAGTTGTCTAGAAATAGTGTGTAAATTAGTCTTTAAGGGATAGATAGTGGGTTGGGTTGATGGGTTTAGTTGGGCTAGGGTTGCACTATTTTAATGTGGACATTGTTAATTTTGGACTTCTTATTTATTTCAATAAAATGAGCCTTTGAGCTTAAAATTTAGATTAAAAAAATGTTCACCAAGTTTTTAAGGTAAAAAACTTACTGAAAATTATTTTGGTAAATTCTTGTATCAAACTCTCGGTGTACCCAAGAAGCAGGGACAAAAATCCATTTTTCCCTTGGAGTACACTCCGATTAATTCTATCAAGTATTTGCTACTTCCTAATAACATATACATTATGTAACTCCATCCACTAGACTTGAGTAGACAAGAGTCTGATGACAATATAACTCAGATACTCATACAGTATTAGTCGAGGAAACTTAGTAAGGTACAAGAATCAAGATAATTTATAAAACTCCACCTTGTACTAAGAAACACACACAAAAAAAAAGTAATAAGTTGAATCATCAGAGGTAAACAATAGTTTCATGCAAAGCTGCTACTAAACACAAACAGATATACAACAATTGCAACTGTGGTCAATGTCTTGTGAATAGGCAGGGACAAATTTATGTATAATTTTTGGGTCATGGAAACCGGTGGTCATCCGACTAAATTCAGTATATTACTTGTATAATTCTTAGAGAATGTTAGCTAAAGGAAACCATTCTCAGAATGACAAGTTGGTTCACTGGTCCAAGGGCTCCTTTTTAGCACAAGGTTAG
Source organism: Solanum medicagineum (assembly GCA_026153255.1). Classification (NCBI taxonomy): domain Eukaryota; kingdom Viridiplantae; phylum Streptophyta; class Magnoliopsida; order Solanales; family Solanaceae; genus Solanum; species Solanum medicagineum. The sequence goes on from JAPFFP010042676.1 coordinate 2,911, forward strand.
GGGTTCAATCCAACATCGCCAGTTCATCCCTTTTCTAAAAATAAAACTTAAAGCACAATTATCTTGAAAAAAAAATTGAAATCTAAAAAGCCCTAATTCAAGCCCACACATTGTTGTTCCAATTTTTACTTCAAAATTTCAAACAACACTTTTTCTTCCCTCTTCATATTTTTTTTTTATTTATCGTACAAAACTTCAACTTCAAGTCACTAAGATTTGAGAATCTAGAGAAATCATCATTGTCAAGCTACAAGGTAAAATTCTATTTAGTTTATGATTTATATGCTTAGTAAACACACAAGCATAATAAAAATTTCAAAATATATTATTTTTAATTTTAGGATTTATATACAAAAATAATTTCTTGTCATTACTTAAAGCTTAAAAGTTATAATAATTAATAGGAAATCATCAAGAGCTAATAAATTGGTTATCTCAAACTTACACATTTTGAGAATGAATTTAGTAAGATTGTATTTTTTTAATTCAAGTTGAAGAGATGTGTTGTTTTATTTTATTATTAATTTTAAATGTGATTCTCTTATTTTTAGTTAATGTGAAAAGGGTATGATTCTTCTTCTTTATTATAAATTTGTGATTCTCGAATGCAAAACACTAAAGTGGTGTGAATCCTCTTTTTTATTAGAATGTATGATTTCTCATTATCAAATGCGAAAGAATTGTGATTCATCTATTTTACATTAAGTTGCAAGTGTATGATTTCTTATTTTGTAATGTGAAAGTGGTGGAATCCCTTATTTTTTTGAAGGTGAAAGTGGTGTGATTTCTCTATTTTATTGAATTTGTAAAAACTATGATTTCTCTATTTAATTTGAATTTGCAAAGGTGTGATTTTGCTATTTTTATTGTGGAAGATGTGTGATTCTCTTATTTTATCTTAAATTTGTAAATTAAATTTGTGGCTAACTTGGATAGTATTTTGAATTTGTAGGAACATTTATTCTTGAATATCTAAATGAATAAATTCTTGATTAAACAACCACGTTCTAATAGCGGTCCATCTGTTAGTTAACATGCAGCTCTAGAAGTGCAAAGAGAGTTTCATCTTCTTCAAATGTTGATTGTATTCTTGGGGTTGGATCTCTTAAACGGGATCCCAACGAAAGAAAGCCTATTTTTGAATATGATTACAATATCTGAGATATTGTGAGGAGACATTATATTTTGATGGGGCCTTATCAACCAGAACTCTGTGTAAATCCTAAAACAACATTTGGGACCAAAGATAGTCAATTTAATCCTCAATAGTTTAAACCTCAAAATTCTGCTTGGTTGGATATAGCATAAAAGATGATGTTATATTTTGCTTGTGTTGTTATTTGTTCAATAGTGAACTTGAAAGGCGTGACAATGCGAAAAATCATTTACACAAGATAGTTTTAGAAGTTGAAACCATGATCCGGAAAGAATTCGATTGCATGTTGGTGAGATAAATTATTCAAACATATGTTTGAATAGAATGTTTGATTTTACGATTCAATCTTTCTCTTCACAAACAAAATCAGAAAACAAAAAGTGATTATCGAATTGTCCCAATCAATGTGGCAAGGTTTCTCCTAGGAAACAGATTACCATTTCATAGTCATGATTACAAAGGGTTTTTTCTTGAACTTTTGAAATTTATGGAGCTAATCATCCGGATGTGGAAAAGGTAATATTACAACATGCTCCAACAAATGATATGATGATTTTTTTGGCAATTCAAAAAGATATTATGGATACTTGTGCTAAAGAAATAATTAAAGCTATCATCAAAGATTTAAATGATGATTATTTTGAAATACTAGTTGATGAATCGAAAGACATCTCACATAAAGAGCAAATGACACTAATCTTATGATATGTCAACAAAAATAAAGAGTTGATAGAAAGGTTTTTGGGTATTGTTCATTTGAGTGTTACATCTGCAAGATCACTGCAAAAAATAATTTTTTTCTTTACTGTTGGAGCATTCGCTATGTCTATGAAAACTATGTGGACAAGGTTATGATGGAGCTAGTCATATGCAAGGATAAAAAAATGATCTAAAGTGTAACACCCCAAAAGTGTGAAAGTGGAATAGGACCTCAGACCTGGTTCTACGAGAGGTATTTTGCAAATCGTGATTTGGATGATGGGTTGTCATTCATGATTGTAGTTAGAGGTAGAAATAATGGGTCTCTGATTATGAACAGGACGAGAGGTATTATGAGTCGTGGTTTGATTTACGACTCGTGGACTAGGTCATAAAAGGTGTTTCAAAGTTGAATATTTGACTAAGCATAGAAGGGGATTCATGAGAGAGAACCACGACCCATAATCTATTCCACGGACTGTAAATAGAGGTCCATAGAATGAGATTCAGAAATTCAGAATTTTGGCCTACTTTCCATGAGAGAGGACCATGACCCGTGTCCTGTTCCACAATTATAAACAGGATTTCATGGTCCAATCTCGATAATTTTCTTGAAGAATAATTTTATCTTTTTCCATTATTTTTTATTAAATCCCCGATGTTTTGAGAGTTATTGTCTTTATCAGTACCTTAAGGATTTGTTCCTCTCATTCAACACTTAAACTTTCTGAGAGCAAAGATTGGAGGAGAAAAGCTATAGTTTCAAAGTATTTGACTGTGGTCCTTTGAGTTGTGATTGTTCTTCGATTCACAGGTATGTAAGGCTTTCTAACGAGTTGAATTGAGTTCGTCCATGTGCCCTTTTCAACTACATGATCGATTTGAAGCATAGCAATTGAATAGTAAAATTCCATAATCAAAATCTTTGAGTTTCTTACATTTATTTTTGAGTTTTTATGCATAATTATGATTGAATTGATGAGTTGCATGTTGGTTGTAGGAAATTGAAGCATTAAATTATGTTTGACATCGTGAACCTTAAATTGCATCTGAACAAGGGGTAAAAGGGTGTCTGAATTGATTTTTGTAAGTGGATTATAAATTAAAAATCAAAAGTCAGTTGAGAACCCTCAATATTTGGCTTTTGACTTCTTTTTCCTATTTTTTTGGGGTACTTTTTCAGCTTTTAAAAAGTATTTAAAAGCTTTCTTTGTGTTACCCAAATACTTCCAGCAAAAATAAAAATATTTAAAAGCCAAAAGCCAAAAAGCCACTAAAAATAAACCAATTCAAGTACTCACTAAAGGAAAAAGTTGATAATTTTCAAGAGAAATTTTGCTAAAAAATACTAGTTTAGATATTCACGACCAACAAGTATTAATTCTCTTTCAAATGGCCCTAAAATGAGAAGGAAGGATGAACTACCAATAGACGTCTATTATATTGAATTACATATTTTTGAAAGATTCGTGAGTGATTCTTAACCAAATTTAAATTGTGGGTATAGATTATTAATAGGGCTGTCAAAATGGGTCAACCCAACCGGACCATAACAGCCTAGAGAGTCAAGAGGGCTAGGATGGGTTGACCCTTTTAACTAAAGTGCCTATAAAATAGCAACCCAACCTAACCCTACGCAGGTCATGGTTGGGAGGATTGACCCTTCAACTATAATATGAACAATATTAACCCTTTGAAAGACTATGAAACATTGATCATTTTTTGTCATGAACAAGATAAGTAGATAACAAAAGGAGAAATAACAAATTAGACATAAACATAATAGTAAAAGATTATAACTAGCTGGTTTAAAAGTTTCCAGAAACACAAGTACATAAGACAATCGAAAAACTTAACAAACAGCTACTGAGCTAATATTAGAAATCTAATAGGATAAATGCTAATGGGCTAACAAAATGCAAAAGTTGTCCATAATCTTAATAAATAGAATACTACTTAAAAAATAATTAAATATATAGTAAATCATCATGTCATCTATCATCTATCATCTATCATATCATATCATATCATATATTATTAAAAGTGGGAAGAATCTAAGTTAAAAGTTTGATTACCATTTTGCCCCTATACTAAATTAAAATTTTTTAAAAATGTTTAATTAATTATATAAATTTGACATGTTAATTAATGCATATAATAATTTTTCCATCTCCCCCTCTCTCACTAGCAAACTTTAAATATAATGGTAATTCAATTATGTATGACATATTAGTTAATGCATATAATAATTTTTCCATCTTCCTCTCTTTTCTATCTTTCCCCTCTCTCACTAGCAAAGTTTAAATATAGTAGTAATACAATTACATATTTATTTACAAATCTTAAAGTGCATTACAGGAATATTAGCAGCCAAGCTATTATTCTTTGTAAGTTGTTACTTTTTATGTTCCAAATTGAATTCAATGGTTTGAAATCAATTACTTTTAGTCAATTATAGTTCATTCCTCCTCAACCTCTTCGGCTTCTTCATGCTAATTATAACAGTTGAATGTTAATAATAGTCATATCATGAAATATTATAAATTAAGTCTCATCAAATTTGCAAGAACTAAAGAAAAAGCCAAGAGACTCTATACACACATGGGCCGGGAAGCTCTCTAAATAAGCTTTGTGATATCCATTAGGTATTCCTATGTTTTTTAAAATATTATCTGCCATGACTTGGACCAAGGGTCTAGGAGTGACATGGCAAATGAGAACCCGAAAGTCCCCAAACAAGCCTCAAATTACCCAAATTCTCATTAGTGGTTCGGAGGCGCATTCAAAAGTAAACACATAGTTCTAAGGGATGGGAAAGTAGGACTCATGCTATGGGGATATCATAGGGAAAAGTATTAGCATGAATTCACATAACACGTAGCACATAATGACTATGGGGCGGGTAAGTATGACACACACTATGGGAGAAATTCGGGACTTAGGATCTTTCACATAATGTCTTGAATCAAGTCATAGAACTCATAGCCAAACTCATAACATTATTCCATAGATAACCAGACCGTAACATAATTCCCAACCATAACACTTAGCATATAACGTAAGGGAGTTTTACAAGATGTCCAACAATGCCACTAATATAAGATAGGTCGGGGGCCAAGACATACGCCGGGCACACCCTCAAAGTAAATATAAGAGATAAAAGACAACAGAAGTAGAAAGATGGTAGATTGTCCTTGGCAGATAGGACTCACCACTACAAGCAAACTTGAGATCCGAGCTAAGTATCGTATGGTGAATTATCAAAGTTCACAGTCCCTACATGGTGAGATCATGTAGGCAAGAGTATGTATTAGTATGTTCGAATGTACTAAGTATGCAGGATGTAATGCATGTAACTTACCGAACCTGCACTTCAATGTTAGATAGCAAGGACACATAATATAGAAAGAGATATCTAGCAAGGAATGTAATATAACAAGATGCCATGAAGTTCATGATGCATGAAGTGCAAATAATGCTCATATTTAGTAGGGATGTGACTTCAACCGACTTAATTAAGACCAAGTGAGCTATTACATGGAATCTCGATGAAATCCCCTCATCGGTAAAGAGGTGGTCTACTTGCCCAAGGTAAACCATACTTCAGCTTACGGGCAACGCCATTTCGTATGAAGGAACCTTCCTTATAGGCAACCCCATTTCGGATGGGATTTTCACATATAATATATCATATCATACCATTTCTTCTCCTTATGGGCAACCTTATTTCGGAGGCATATTTCCTTATGGGAAACCCCATTTCGAAAAGGACCCTATGCTTCGCACATAGTTCAAGAAGAGGGAGAGGGCCCTTGGGGATAGCCCTAATGCCCCTAATCCATCGGTGCTAAGTCATCATCCCACAAGAATACTTATACATATACATGCTTTCAAAAGGGATGATAGTCATTTCCAAAACCATTTCGATGCATTCTTAGGCTTAAAGGCCAAACACTATTCATAATAATTCATAATTAGGCTCAAATGCCAAAATCATAATTCATAGTCATAATACTCATGCATAAGAATAGCCCATTCGCATATTCAATATAGTGCTTGCACCCAAAATGCTCAAAGAATCATAATCATAGACGTGTATGTAATCAAATTCTTGTCATAAACTATATCTTATCAAAATCATATCATGGAACATAATTGGGCTTAACCTACTTCATAATTCCCATAATAATCCAATGTCATGAATGATGTGTGGAAAACATGGGTAGTTAAGATTCAATCTAAAATCAACAATATAATATGAAATTCAAATGAAAACATAATTAAATCCACATTTAAAATCATAACATAATCAAGCCTTGAAACGAGACATGTCTATTCATGATTTCATAAACCCAATGTAATTCATCATATTATAGTTTAAATCAACTTAAAATAATCATATAAGTATAACCCATGCATTAATTGAATTTAATAAGCAAGACAATTGAAAAACCCAACTTTAAAGTGAGTAAAATTAATGAAAAGTGCTAGAAACGTTTTGGATCACTTTGGGTGAAAGGAACCAAAGATCAAACCCATACCTAGACCCATTGAAGAAATCCCAAGAGAAATTTGAAGAAGAATTGTGTTAGCCTTGAACCCCAGGCTTGAATTTCCATAAGTGTTCTTGAGAGGAGTTTTTGAGTGAGTTTAGAATGAGAGAATAAATTTGAATAATTTTAATAGGATTTTAGGTCATTAGAAAGTCTTAAGATAGCATAGGAAGTCCTAAAAAGTCATTAGGGTAATTAGAATATATGAAAATACCATTAATGAAACGGATGAAAAAAATTTTTGTAGGCACCTCACTAGAGGGTATACGGCCCGTGTGGGACTCCACGGTCTGTGTAGCGTGCCCGTACCCCTTTACTTAGCCAAAATTCAACTCCACATAAAGGTCCCCACATTTAGAATATTTTTGAGCCAAAAGTGAGCCACACAAAAGGGCTCCACAGGCTGTGTGGGGTCACGCGGTCAGTGTGACTGCCCGTATGCCTACACTTGGAGAAATTGTTTATGGAAAGAGAGATACACGATTGGGCCACAAGGACCATGTGTATTCACACGGTCCATGCCACTACCTGTGGCACCAACCTTAACCAAAATAACACATTCCACTCCAAAAGTGAAGCAACACTTAGAAATGTTCCACCTAGGAGGCCATACGGCTGGCCACACGACCAGTGTGTCTTCACAGGGTCCGTGTGAAGTGCCGTGCCCCACTACTTAGTCCCAAACATTGGTGTTTCAAGCTCAAGGCCATCACACGGCCCTCTTCACCGTCCTAAAGTGTCACATGGCTTGTGTGGGGTCCAAGTGCGATGTGACTTAGCCTGAAACTCCACACCAAGGCCACGAACTCAAAATTAAGGCCAAGTGTCATGCAGCTAGAGGCCACATGGTCTGTGTGACCTTACACTGGCCATGTGTTCTCCCTTGAGACGGCATTAATCCAAATATTGTCCCAAAACGAATTCTCAAGTTCCGATGATGTTGTACAATATCCGGGTCATTACATCATCTCCCCCATGGGAACATTTGTCCTCGAATGAGAAAGAATGAGATTTGAAAGGCTTGACTTAGAACATGAAACTTCCAAACACAAGATACAATGCATAATTCATCATTTGTAAACCATAAAGTACTTAAAACTCATGTCGAAAGATAATAAAATCATTCAAAACATTATAAAAATCTCTTTAATGCACATGTAAGCATGCCAAGACATGAGACTCAGGAATGAAATGATTAGAACCAATTAGGAAAGGAAGAACTTACTACCTTAGGCTTGAGTAGATTGGAAAAGATAGGGATATCATTTCGTCACATCCAATTCTGCCCCCATGTAGCACTCTCCACGTGTTGATTCCTCCAAAGTACCTTTACCGAAGCTACATCTTTAGTACGAAGCCGTTTCACTTGTCTAACCAAAATCTCTACCAGAACTCCTCATAAGACAAGTTCTCCTCGATCTCAATACCTTCCAAAGGCACAATAGTGTTAGGGTCACCAACCATCTTTCTTAATAAAGACACATGGAAGACCGGGTAGATAGAGCTCAAATTCGGGGGCAACTCCAACCTATAAGCCACACTCCCAATCCGCTCAATAACCTCATAAGGTTCTATATACAAGGGACTTAGCTTGCCCTTTTTGCCAAAACGTATCACTCCCTTCACAGGTGAGACCTTCACAAACACCCAATCTCCAACATGAAACTCAAGATCCTTTTTCTTCACATTCGAATAGGACTTTTGACGACTTTGGGCCGTCTTGAACCTGTCCCCTAATCAAATTCACTTTCTCCATAGCCTCCATCACCATATTCGGGCCAATCAAAACCATCTCTCCCAGCTCAAACCACCCCAAAGAAGACCTACAACCATCTCTCCCAACTCAAACCACCCCACCGGTGATCTACATCTCCTACCATACAAAGCCTCAAATGGTGTCATACTAGTGCTAGCATGGAAGCTATTATTATAGGTAAACTCAATGATTGGAAGATGGTCATCCCAATTACCCTTGAACTCCAACACACAATCCTTCAACATATCCTCCAATGTTTGAATTATCCTCTCAGCTTATCCATCGGTTTGAGGATGAAAGGTGGTGCTCAACTTGACCTTAGTACCGAGTCCCTTTTGAAAAGACCTCCAAAAGTGAGAAGTAAATTGGGTACCCCAATACGATATGATAGACCTAGGCACACCATGCAACCTTACCAACTCTCAGATGTACAACTTTGCATAATCCTCGGCACCAAAAGTAGTCTTAACCGGTAGGAAGAGAGCCGACTTAGTCAACCGATCAATGATAACCCAAATGGAGTCAAACTACCTTTGGGTCTAAGGAAAACAAACCACAAAATCCATAATCACATCCTCCCACTTCCAAGTAGGAATCTCAGTGTCTTGAGCCAACCCATCTGGCCTTTGGTGCTCCACTTTCACTTGTTGACAATTTGGGCATTCGAATACAAACTTGTCTATGTCCTTCTTCATACTATGCCACCAATACACCTCTTTCAAATCCCAATACATCTTAGTAGATCTTAGGTGAACAGAAAAATGAGAGTTATGGGCTTCACTCTTGATCACCTTTCTAAGATCACCCACATCCATAACTCATAACTGATCTTGATATCGGAGTACACCCCATGAAGATATACTTGGCCTGATAAAAACCTTCTCCAACAAGCTATTAAACTGATCCTTCAACTCTTTCAACTCAACCAATGCCATACGATAGGGAGGAATAGAGATAGGTTGAGTATCCGGAAGAAGATCTACGCCAAAGTCTACTTTCCTTTTGGGAGGAATACCGGGCAAGTCTTCGGGAACACATCCGGAAACTCATTCACTACTGGAACCAACTCCAGAGTAGGTAACTCAGACTCCACATCCTTGACCCGAACAATATGAAATATATACCCCTTGGAGATCATCTTCCGAGCCTTAAAGTAGGAAATAAAAACTGACCCTTTAAAGCGGAGTTACTACCCTTCCATTCAAGAACGGGCTTACCGGGAGGTTGGAACTTGACCTTCCGAGTCCTACAATCAATAGTGGCATATGATGCATGCAACCAATCTATCTCGAGAATCACATCAAAATCAAACATTTCAAGTTCCACAAGATCACATGGGAAAACCTTATGCAACATCGAAACAGGACAACCACGGTAGACCCTATGTGCAACAACAGATTCACCCATGGGAGTATAAACTGAGAAAAGATCCCTATAAATTTACAGACTCAAACCAAACTTAACAGCCAATAGAGGAGTCACAAAACACAAGTTTGCACCCGGGTCAAGTAAAGGATAAACATCAACATTAAAGACTTTTAGCGTACCAGTCACAACATCCAGAGCCTCCTCAACCTTCTGACATGCATGAACAACATAAAACCTGTTGTTCCTCGGGGCAACACCATGTGGAGCTCTATGTTGGCCTTTCCCACCTCGAGCCGCTTGACCTGGATTCGTCTGAGGATTTTTGGGACAATCAGCGACTTGTGATTCTTATCACCACACTCGAAGCAAACACCCAAATTCTTCCAACATTCACTTGTGTGGGTTTTACCACACTTGCCACACAGAGCATACTCCTGTCCATCACCAACTGGTGCCCTAGGAGGAGGCACTCTAGCATTAGCAACCCAAGCACCCGAACCTTGGCCTTGTTGGAAGTGACTAAAACCACCACCCCGAGCGCCAAAGAACCCACTATCAAAATGGCCCCTCTTAGGATCATGTACCCTCCTATCTTTGAGTTTCTTCCCTTCAATCTGTTCGGCATACACCATGAGTCTAGAAATATCCATATCCTATATGAGTATGGCGGTGTGACATTCTTTCACATGAAAGTTAGAGATATCGGAAATGAACTTGTGCATCCTTGCACGAGAGCCAGCCCAAGTGTCGAAGCATACTTAGAGAGCTTGGTGAACTTGAGGACATAATCCCTCACACTCATATTCCCTTGCTTGATGTTGATAAATTCAGCCATATTGGTTTCTCTAAGCTCAAGTAGAAAGAAACGATATAGAAAAGCAAGCTTGAACTCCTCCCAAATAATAGTATCACCACAAACTTTCTCCATAGACCACTGTGTATACCACACCTGTGCTACATCCTTCAACTAATAGGCAACTAGTTCAGCTCTCTCTTCAGAAGTGACACCCATAACATTCAATACCTTAGTGAGCTCATCAATGAACTCCTGAGTATCCTCGTCAGCCTTAGATGCAAAGAACTCTGGAGGATTCATTTGGGTGAAATCCTTTACTCAAGAAGCTGTAGTGGGATACTGAGGAAGATTGCCCTGCCTAGTCTGAGTAGTCACCACCTGGGCAAGCATAGAAAAGGCCGTACAGGATTAACCATTTGATATAGGCTCATCCATAGGCCCTTAAGTTGCTTGACCCTCATTAGCCGTGTTAGGACCCGTAATTTAACGTCAACCCCAAACGTCCTTAATCGGATTAAATTAATTAAATTGTGGGACCAAAGTGTAATTTTTCCCAACTTGGGTCTTTAGGATTATATTGTTGGTGGGGACTTAGACCCTTGGCATTATATGATTGGTCCAAATGTTTCTAGTTAAGGGGGACATGTATATATCCCCATT
>JAPFFP010042677.1:0-13897 GCA_026153255.1 Solanum medicagineum
ACCAATTTAGTCCCAAACTTCCACAATTTAATCCAATCAAGGACTTTCGGAATTAAATTTATAATTTCTTCCACCTATGCCACACAATTGATTTAAAACAGAACACCCGGCCTTTAAAAAAAATGCCAACACTACAATTCCAAGATTAATATTTTACGGGGTCTAACAGTTTTGTTTTTGTAAACAACAAATATGTGTGTTGTTGTTGTTATTGTTTTGATCGATTCTTAATGGTTGGGTTGTTGTGCTTAAAAAATGCATTGTTGTTGTAGAACTTAAGTACATATGTGATTGAATTGCACAGATGTAGTTGAAGTTATTTTGAAACTAGTGCAGTAATTGGTACAATAATTGTTAAAACTGGTTCAACAATTAAACTAGTGGAGTAATTGGTTCAACAATTGTTAAAATTAGTTCAACAATTGTTAAATCTGGTGCAGTAGTTGGCACAATAATTGTTAAAACTGGTTTAACAATTGTTAAAATAACTACTGAACAATAACTGCTAAAACTAGTTCAGCAATAAAATGTGCTAACAATTACTGTTGTTGCTTTAGCAACTCAGTGAATTATTTTTTTTAAAAAAATTACTTTATTTATTTATTTGATCATCTACTTTAATTTGTTTTTTTCTATTTGTTTTGAATGTTAATTGATGGCTTCTTATTTTATATCATGTGATGTAGATAAATGGCCCCCAAAAAAAGAAAGGCAGTTACAGAAGCCCTAGTAGATGGAGATGGAGATGGAGATGCCACTGTTACTGCAGCCCCAACAACTAGAAGATCTAGAAGACAAAGAGTTAAAGACACAGAGGCAAAAAGAAGCATAAGAAGCCTCCAAAAAAAAAAATAGTACAACAAACTGTCAGCACTTGCTGAACATGCTAGTATTATTTTGAAAGCGAAACAACATCGAAAATTCAAGAAAACACAAATACAGGAAGCCAAGAAGAAGAAGAAAAAAGAGGAGATGATGATCTAAAATAAGAAGGAGGAGGAGACATTGTGGAAGAAAGAGGGGGAGGTTATAGTGTGGAAGAAAGAGGAGGAGATGCTACAGAAGAATGAGAAGAAGGGTATAATATGGAAGAAAGTGGAGGAGGAGATAATATGGAAGATCAAGAAAGTGGAGGAGGAGAAGGTGAAAAAGAATTTTCTTCATAGAATGAAGGTAATGATGCAGATGCTGCAGAGAATGATAATGATGATGAAGAAAGAGTTGATTTTGAATGGAGAACTAAACATCGGCATGATCAATCTGTTCAACAAGAGATGGATGATTCTGATTCTGTTGAGTCCTCTCCAGCTAGGTCTTCAGGTGATGACACCTCAATTAAGATTTTCAGATATCTTGATTACAACTTTGAGACCATGATGGATAAATATCCACATCTTACTAGTTCTATTACCATAAAGTCCAGAGCGAGAAATTTTAGTGATTTCAGAGCAATGCTAACATCACAAAAGTTGGAAGAATATTTTAGGAATATAACATTTGCCAGCTATTTGGAGATACCTAAGAAAATACCACAATTCCGAATCAAATTGGTGTACGAACTTCTCTATCGTCGAATTCTGAGTGAGCGTACACAAGTAATTTGGATAAATTATTGTGGCATGCCTGTTCGTTTTGGCATAAAGAATTTTTCATTATGACTGGTCTGAATTGTCATATCTCACAAAGTAATGATTCTATAAAATCATCTGAGAAGGTTAAGAAAAGAAGAAAAGAAATTTTTGAGAAGGCAGGAAAAACCTTTAAGAAAGATGAACTGATGGAGCTTCTCTTATCAGAATCAATTTTGCAAGATGTCTAAAAATCTTTGTGCTTGGTTTATTTTGTATATTGCATTCTTCTAGAAAAAGATCTAAACACAAAGACCCCAGCTGACATGGTGTGGCTTTCAGCCGGGAGAAAGGCCTTTTGGCGCGGTGCATGGGGTCGTGAATGCTATAAGCTGACAGTTGAGTACCTGTTGAAGGTTATGGACAAAGGAGAAGATGGGAAGACCATTACTCTTTATGGTTTTCCATAGGCATTTGTGGTACATTTTATCTTCTTTAAAAGAAATTTTGGGTCTATTCTTTCATAATTTTGATCATATTTCTATCTGTGTCATTATCTTATATAGTGTTGGACATTTGAGGCCATTCCCCATCTATGAAAAAAATTAAAGGTGGTTCCTATTGCAGTAACCTCTCCACGACTCATTAGATGGCTATCAACAGTCAATGATCATTCCATCAATGTTAATGAGTTGTCTAACCCCACCCCCCCGAAGAATCAGTAAGCCTCATCAATTCACTAATTATTTTAATTGGCTGCTGTAGTTATTTGCAGAAGATGTTGTTTATATAACAATCTCTCAACAAATGCTAGCTGACTGCTGAAATACACTATGACAATTAGCTTTATTTTCAACAATTGTTTAACAACTGCAATAGTTGTTGAATTCAACTGCTGAAATATAATATAGAAGCTGCAGTTGATTGCAACAGTGGTTGCAAATATTTCAATAATTGCTAAATATTGTTGTTGAATTTATTTTATCCAATCATATTTTAATTTTTCTTCATATATGTAAATTATTTATCCATGGTTAGTGCCTATAGCCAATGAGAGGGAGATGAAGTATCTTACTGACTTTGTACCATTAGATTTTGCTGCGGATGAGAAACTTGAAAAATTGAAAAAAGATTTGGATAGTTATGTGGCCATTAAAAGAGATCATTTAATGGTCATTGATATGTATGCTGAGGAAAGAGAAAGGACACTTGATATTAGTAGTGCAGTGGTGTTGGTGGCGGTGGTGCTGGTGGAGGAGGTTGATTTTCTCCTTTTGTTCCTAGTGAATTTGGTGGTGGTAGAGGATTTTCTCCCACAGGTGAGAATGTTGGAGTAAATCCAGCCACTCCATTCACAGAACAAGATCTTATACAGCCGGTGTTGATACTTGAGATCAGATTTCTAAGCCTCTTTGTACATACAACTACGACACATGCTCCAAAACTTCAAAATTGATGCTTGAGAGAGTTGAGACTCTGGAGAACACAGTTAGGACTTTTGTCAGCAAGAGAGGTGTTAAGTCATCTAGAAACATTTCAAGTCCTTATATATCGGCTAGCAAGCAGAGGAGAAGGTAACTTTCAAAGGCACTTGAGAGTGCCAGAGAGAGAGGAAGGAGGGGTAGGTCTCCTGAGACGATCGAGCGACTACCGATGGATATCTACAAGCATGCAAAGGGTGGCTAATACAAGAGGATCAAAAATATCTTGAAGAATAAAGATCGAAGGAAAAAGGCCTACATAATACATGAATTTAATTATGAAGACTTTGAGATCATGAACGACATGCAAAAGTGGTGGGAGAGTCAGGTAAGTTCTAATCATTTTAATTTAATTTGTTATTATGGTGTGTCATCAGACGCAACACTTGTTGCAGTTGATGAAAAAGATGCAATAATCATCTTAAATTGTCTCATTAATTCTTCTATTGTTGCAGCATATTGATGAAATATTATGCTTGATGTGTATAAAGCACATTGAATAACCCTAATACTATGATCCAAGAGATATAATTCTTGATGTTGATTTTTATAATTACTCCAAGAATGTGCATGCTACATTGACCACAAGGAGTTCGGAATCAGACAATGTCTCTTTGAAGGATCTGATTCACACGTATGAGTTTGATGATTATTATTTGGGTTATGGCAAAAAGGCCAAACCATATCCTGACGGTGTTGCATGGCGTGGTGCTAAGAGACTTTTTACTGTCTTGAATCTTGAATCAAGGCATTTTGTTGCATTTGAAATTCTCCTTGAGGCATGAAAGATTAGTGTGTATGATTGCAACATGCCTATTATTTCGATGAGGATTTCGTTGTAGCCATGATGTCAATAGTGGAGTTGCTTCCTAGATTGTTGAAGAACAGTAAAATATTTGAGCACTTGCCTGAGAATCTCTTGCATAGATCATGGGACTTCGAGAGGTTGGCCAATGCTCCAAAAAATGAGTCAGCTGCAGCTTGTGGTTCGTATTCACTCGGATATATTGAGCACTTGATTACCAATACTCCCATGACACTTATGAATGATAACACAGTTAGCAGGATGCGGAACAGGTAGATGGAAGACATAATTGAAAAGGAGCTGGCACCCTAGTGTTTATGTTTGTTGGTTATTTATAACTTTAGACAATATTTAATGTATATTTTTGATTGATAGACAATATTTTTATTTTTCTTTTATGCATTTTGGTTTGAATGGTTATGTTGAAAAGATGTTGTTGAAAAGCTGTATTTATTAAAATGATTTTGTTATCAAGAAATGTTGGAATATAGTAGAGACTTCTTTGACAATTTCTTCTTTTGCTGAAAAAAATCAACAAGTAGATTGTTTTGGCAACTGCTAAAAAATCTTAGTAAGTATGTTGTTGGATTTAGCCATTGTTGAAAATGATGAGACAATTTTTTCAACAACTTCAATAATTATTAAATCAAACCATTCACATGCTAAGAAATTTCTCAACAACTTCAACAATTGTTAAATTAGACAACCCCTATGCTAGGAATTCTCACAACAACTTCAACAATAGTTAAATCAGACAACCTCCTTGCTAAGAATTTTCTCAACAACTTCAACAATTGTTAAGTTAAACAGCCAATTTGCTAAAATTTTCTCTCAACAACTTAAACAATTGTTAAATCAGACAACCCACTTGCTAAAATTATTTCTCAACAACTTCAACAATTGTTAAATCAGACCTCCCACTTGCTAAAATTTTCTCAATAACTTCAATAATTGTTAAGTCAAACAACCAATTTGCTAAAATTTTCTCTTAACAACTTAAACAATTGTTAAATCAGACAACCCACTTGCTAAAATTATTTCTCAACAACTTCAAAAATTGTTAAATCAACTGACTCACTTGCTAAAGAATTTTCTCAATAATTTCAACAATTGTTGAAGTTGTTGTGACATGTTGAGCAAATTTTTCAGCATGTTTAACAATTGTTGAGAAATGTTTTAGCAAATTATTGAATAATTTGATTGTTAATCATATTAATTGATAAATAACGAAATTTATACGTATTATAATACTTAGACTTGAGTTTATTGGCAATTTCATGCAATTACAAGGTAATTTATTCATAACGCACAATTAATCGAGTGATTGAACACGTGATCAACATTAATCGTGCAATTTGATTGTTAGTTGATTATATAAATCATATCAATTGACAAGCAAAGTAATTTACACGTATTATTATACTTAGACTTGACTTTGTTGGCGATTTCACGCAATTACATGGTAATTTGTTCATAACGGACAATCAATCGAGTAATTAAATGTGTAATCAACCTTAAATGAGTAATTTGATTCTTAATTGAATATATAAATCATATTAATTGATAAATAAAGTAATTTTCATGTATAATGGTACTTAGACTTGAGTTTATTGGTGAATACTTTCCTCAACAACTTCAACAATTGTTAAATCAGACCACCCACTTGCTAAAATTTTTCTTAACAACTTCAATAATTGTTAAATCAAACAACCCACTTACTAAAATTTTTTCTCAACAACTTCAATAATTGTTAAATCAGACATTCACTTGCTAAGAATTTTCTCAACAACTTCAACAATTGTTAAATCAGTCAACTCACTTGCTAAAATATTCTCAATAACTTCAACAATTGTTAAATCAGACCACTCATTTGCTAAAGAATTTTCTCAACAATTTCAACAATTATTGAAGTTGTTGCGACATACTAAGAAAATTTTTCAGCATATGTTTAACAATTGTTGAGAAATGTTTTAGCAAATTGTTGAATAGTTTGATTGTTAATCATTATATAGATCATATTAATTGATAAATAAAGTAATTTATATGTATTATAGTACCTAAACTTAATTTTCTTGGAGATTTTGTGCAATTGCATGGTAATGTGTTCATAACGTACAATCAATCGAGTAATTGAACGCGTGATCAACCTTAATCGAGCAATTTGATTGTTGAACATTATATAAATCATATTAGTTGATAAATAAAGTAATTTATAAGTATAATGGTACTTAGACTTGACTTTATTTGCGATTTCATATAATTACATGGTAATTTATTCACAACTGACAATCAATTGAGTGATTGAATGCGTAATCAACCTTATTCGAGCAATTTAATTGTTAATTGATTATATAAATCATACTAATTGATGAATAAAGTAATTTATATGTGTAATGGTACTTAGACTTGAGATATTTGGTGAAAACATTTCTCAACAACTTCAACAATTGTTAAATCACACCCTCACTTGCTAAGAATTTTCTCAACAACTTTAACAATTGTTAAATCAGGCAACCCATTTGCTAAAAAATTTTCTCAACAACTACAACAATTGTTAAATCAGACAATCCACTTGCTAAATTTTTTCCTCAACAACTTCAATAATTGTTAACTTAGACATCCCACTTGCTAAGAATTTTCTCGACAACTTCCACAATTGTTAAATCAGACAACCCTCTTGCTAAAAAATTTTCTCAACAATTTCAACAATTGTTAAATCAGATGCTCACTTGCTAAGAATTTTCTCAACAACTTTAACAATTGTTAAATCAAAGCATCCTCCTGCTAAAATTCTTTCTCAACAACTTTAACAATTGTTAAATCGGCCAACTCACTTGCCATATAATTTCTCAACAATTTTAACAATTGTTAAACCAAAGCACTCACTTGCTAAAGTATTTTCTCAACAATTGTTGAAGCGACTCTCAATATTAATACTGCCAATTTCTTTTTTGAGAACTGAAGCATTCAACAACAATATTTGTTCAACATCAATATTAAAAAAAGTTTAGGTAACGTTTACAAACAACAAATACTAATCAAAATCTACACCTGTGGAGCACTTCGCTCTAAGTAGGTAGTTCTTTTATGTCTAGTCTTTTTGCATATAGAATATTTATTTTTCTTTGTTGAAAATGATTCTCCGAGTCCTTTTCGTCTCTTCTCAGCCCTTCTTTCCACCTTGCCTGCCTCAACATGTGGAGGATGTATTTCCATCTCTAAAAATTCCTTAGGAATTTCCCAAGTATCTTCAGGCGATACAGGTTTAATTTTTTCCAAGTATACGAAAAGATATGTCTTTGCCTTGTAATAAGAAGATGAGTATTCATAAATGCGCCTTCCATAATCATCACTATATTCACATCAGAGTGCTGACATAGCATGTGGACATGGTATTTTGTCAAGGTCAAAGACTCTATAGGTACAAGATTTACATTGCAAATTAACCGTTGCAACTGCATTGTGACCAGTGACAAGATACTCGTAGTTGGCAGTTTGATGAACCAATAGCTTATTCCCCAAATTGACATTTTCAGTGATTTTTTGTTCTATCTTTGGAACAAAGATGGTTGATGCATTGATGAACATATTGCACCTCTTATGAAACTTTTTTCTATATATCTGATACGATCGTCATTCAATTGAAAGAATCTCTGTTCCAGAACCGTACGTGAGATTTTCACCTCATACGGCTCCTCCCTTATGTGCATAATGAGAATAATACATAGAATCAAAAAGGATTCAACGATGAAAAGACTCTCATTATGAACTCAGCAGGGCTAGTGTTTTTATAAGTAATCTCTAGCCAACCTTCCTGCAAGAGATTCTTTCTTAATATCAAGCCAATTAGGACTAGATAGAAATGTTAAGATAACTCCAACAATTTCTTTGTTTTGAAAGCCTTCTAATTTCCAGGAATTAGTCACTTCAATAGCCTTCGATGGTTATATGGGTATCCAAAGGAAGAGCGAGATGGATGTTTGTTGTCCCAACCATCCTTTTAGTCCCAAACCCGCTAAGCAAAGGGCTGAATTAGAACAAAGTTTCGTGTTGTTGATACCCAGGTGTAGCGCTTCTTCCCTTATGCTACCTATTAGCGCTAGTAAAGTAGGATTGACCCATAATACAAAACTTTTAGGCGTAATCTTTCGCTTAAGACTAGAATTGAGAATTGAAACATAGCATCTGAGGTTGTATTAATCGAGGATACACGACAGAAGGAATTGTTCTATTTCCAAATTTCACCTTCAAAAAGCATAGATTTTTTCTCGAATCACGTGCTTTTCTCCTCGTGAGACTGAAAGAAATGAATAAATAGAAAATCAACAAGAAAAAAGAATCAAATCGCACCATCTCTGTTATAGGTAAATGCCTCTTTTTCTCCTGAAGTTGTCGGAATTACTCGTAATAAGATTTTGGCTACATTGAAAAGGTCTTATCAATAAAATTTCCATTTATCCGTGATCTAGGCATAGGTAGCAATCCATTCTCAAATTTTTTTCACTACCTCTCATGGGAAAAAGATCCCACAAAGAAAAAAATTGTATAGCACGAAATAACATAAAAACTTATTTTTTTTAAGAAAAAAATAAAAGATATGAATCCTTTATTCCAATTGTTCCTTTTTGACGGGAATCGAGAAGAAACAAGAAATATTTCAATGTGATTCGATTTCATACTAATGTAGTAGTATAGGAACTATTCCGATTTTGATGAAGTTACAAATTAGAAGAACTCCAGAAATTTTGATTGAATCATGATACAAATTACAAAGAAGAAAAAAGATCGAATAATCATTCTATGATGAAAATAGAATAACTCCCAATTTTGTGTACATTACGGGGTATACACTATACAAGTGAATCTAAACTTTTTTATGAATTTCTATTCTAATAGAGGGGTAGGTATTTGTTGAGAACTCCGAAACCGAAAAGGCATTTTAAAAATTTTCTGGTATGGACTCATAGTCTATATAATTACAATTATGATTTAAGAGTATCCATTAACCATAGTCTAAAAGATGTAGACCATCAATGAGTTGATTCATTCTAATTCATTAAATTAATCCGTTCTAAAAATAGAAAAATATCAGAAAAAAGGGAAAGTTGTTTTTGCAAACATAAATTGCATTTTTTTTAACAATTTTCGAAAAATTGTATCTTTACCCGGAGCCTCGAAGGAAAGAAAAAAGGTTCTTTGCTTTGACTTTGATGAAAATTTTTCAGTTAAAATAGATTGGTTGTAACTATCTTATAATGGAATATGGATTATGACTGACTCGCTATTCTCTCGGTTTTGGGGTCATAATCATTATGTAGGAGAGATGGCCGAGTGGTTCAAGGCGTAGCATTGGAACTGCTATGTAGACTTTTGTTTACCGAGGGTTTGAATCCCTCTCTTTCCATACCTTCGCTTAATTCACCAATTTTACTAACAACAAGGGCTCAAATAGCAATGTGTATCATTATTCCAACAGCTAGACCATTCTTTGATCTAAAGATATAGATTCTCAATTCCTAATTGCTGTGACGCGTAAAATAGAATACTAAAAAATAATCAGAATCAAAATACTGGAAAGAAAAGAGTAGACAAGTAATGAAAATAGATCCTTGGTCTATGATACAAAAATGGAAGAAATCTAGATCAAACTCGGATTTATCTTACTTAACCTTGGGTAATTTACTTCGTTTAAAGGTAAGAAAATTTTTGAGCCCTTCGTTTTAGTCTGAGTTTTAAGTCTGACGAGAATAATATCCTACGACTAGCAATTCATTTATTTTCAAACCAACCCATTTACTATCTATTATTTGATTGACTAATCCTTTATATAAATGGTTGAAGGGTCAAATGATTTGGTAATTCCTCATGAGGAGATGAATCGAGAGAAATTTGAATCAGAGCTTTGGATTTTTGTTCATCCCTTGTTGTAATAATATCTCGGGGTTTGCAGCGATAACTCGGTATATCTACTATACAACCAAAGAGCAACAATTGGATATTCTCTTTCATCAAGAAGCATTGCGTTAATCGACTTAACAATATTTGATGTCATGATTTTGTACCAATAGAAAACAACTACAACTATCAATATTACTGAAAAATATGACAGAAGCAGTTAAGAAAAATATGCAAAAAAAATTCAACACATGAGATTTTACCTGTTTCCCAGTAAGAATGTCCTGCTCCATTTGTGAAATCCAATACGTTGCAAGTGTGCGGCAGCTCCTGGAACCATATCTCTTATTTGGTTGAAGTGATCATTAAATTCATCCACATTATATGCTTTTGCTGCTTTATAAAAGTGGAAGATGATTTTTCCATTGTGAAAGTTATTTCGGATATTTTCTCCGAGGTGCCTCATGCAACAACCATAATGAGCCGAAGGAAATACAATCTCAACCATCTTTCTAAAACTTGGATGTCTGTCAGAAGTAATGCATAATTGAGGGGTATCATTCATAAAACTACCAATCTGCTCAAAAAAGTATCGATAGGAGGCATCACACTCAGTGTCGGCTACACAAAAAATGCTACAGAAAATTATCTTCTGCATCTTGTGCTACTGCAGACAACAACACGCCTCTATATTTACGATTTAAAAATGTTCCATCCACAGCTAAGACTTTTCGAATATGTCAAAAACAATGAATGCAAGCTCCATAGGCAACAAAAAATACTTGAACCTACCATTTCATCAAGCTGCAAATCTGTCTTACTTTCTAGATTTACCGTCGTAAGCATATAACGGTAAGCATCAAGCACTGCATAACCGTGCTCATGTGTTCCCTTTACCAAAGCCTTTACGATCTCACTTCCCTTCCAAACCATCCAATAGCTAATCTTGCAGCCCAATGCAATACGGATTGAATTCTCAATATCTCTTGTTGAAGAACCTTTACCTTTTGGGAACCTATCATTGAAGTAAACACCAATGACTTTTTCCGTGGCATGGGGATTACGGCTTGTGAGATGTTGTGAATCACATGTATACATTTTTTCATACTTTCTAATGTAAAATATATCAAAACTATGGAGCTTTACAGCTCTGAACCACCACTTGCATTCAGGATATACACATTTCACACAATACACAACATGCAAATTGATCACCTTCTTCATTCAAAAATCTTTCTTCACACAAGCAATTTTTAAGGCAATATCTAACTCTTGCTTATTCTTGAATGACATACCGATGTAAAAATCAGTTTCATCATCTTGAGCATGACTAGATTGTGATGATTGTGTGGTTCCCGATGTATTACTAGCAACTTCAGGAGTAGGAGTAGGAGTAGAAGGAGTCTGAGGAGTATTTTGTGCACCAGCACTTTCTTCGTCTAGAATATCCATGTCCGCCGAATCACATTCATCATTTAACATTTGTTGGTTTTGACAATTTTCAGTCAATCTGGCAACCATATATACCCTTAAAATAGGTTAACGTTCCTCTTCCAAATAAGTACGCAAACTTATTTGATTTTTTATCCTAAATGGAGTGGCCCTTTTCTTTTCACCGCAGCTATGCATGTAGGTGATGGCAAGATCTTTCGATTCAAAATCTAGTTCGCAATAGGAAATGATTGTGTTTGCAAAATCTTCATACGTGACATCTCGGTCCACTGTCATTGCTACTATCTCTATCATTTCTTTATTTTTCTAGCGCCAAATATAACGATTGTTGGACTCGACCCATTCACCATTGCAATCCACTCCTATTGTTATTTTATTCCCCATTGATAGTATGGACGTCTGTACCTATATTATGATTTAAAAGAAAACTAATCATGATTTTGCTTGCAGTTGATTTAATAATTGTTGAATAGTGTTTAACAATTATTGAAACACACTTAGGGACTCATGCAACAATTATTAAAATATATTCAACAATTGTTAAACTAACAGCTAGAGCACGTGCAACAGTTTTATCAATTGTTAAACAATATCCAACAATTGTTAAAACAGCAGCTAGTGCACGCCAGCGGTTTTAACAATTGTTGAATAATTGTTGCAAGAGTTAGTCAAGGTATTCAACAATTGTTAAACAATATTCAATAATTATTAAAATAGTACCTAGTGCATGCTAGCGATTTTAACAATTGTTGTATGAGTTACTCAATGTGTTTCAACAATTGTTAAACAATATCAACAATTGTTAAAACAACACTTACTGCATGCGCATCAATTTACAATTGTTAAATTAGTTCCTGAATACGTTTTAACAATTGTTGAATAATATTTAACAATTGTTAAAACAACGGCTAGAGCACGTGCGATAGTTGCTCGACGTATATTTTAACAATTATTGAAACGAATTCAACCAAAATAGTAGAAAATCAGAAAACCCAGATGAACAGTACATACAAAACAACAATATTAATTTACCAAAATGGTCGAAAATCACTTCACAAGCAATGCCCAGTGATACAACAATAAACTTTTGTATCAAATCGACGTAAATTCAATTTTTTTCTCAAATCCAAAAGATTTTCGAGAAAAAAACTGCTATGCTCTCTCCGTTCTTCTTCCCAACACAATAGCCACAAGAAACAACAATATAACACAAGGAGAAGAAGAAGAAGAAGAAGAACCACATAGAGAAAAGAAAGCGGAATAGCGGGACGAGGTGAGGAAAAGATCTTGATACTCTGACTTCAGGAGGAGAATCCATTATAGTAAGTCCTCCTACGCATATTCTACAGGGAGGGGAAAACACCACACCACATGCAGGGACAATACCAAGCACTTTGTTACTTGTTCGCAAAGGAATAGAAGGGAAAAAGTCTTTTATTATGACTGGCGGGATATAAATAGAAAGACTGGAACTCTAGATCCTCTAACGCTGAGTAAAATGAGAATCATAAGCTATTGATTACACCACAGCAGGATCTTGCCTTGGATAGGCCCCTAGCCTGTGAGCTTAGCCAGTAAATGCGTCCTAGGTAGAGAGGGGAAAACCTAGAAAAGAAAAGACCCAGAATCACGTCCAACAATCTATGGGGGAAAATCAATGATGAAGCAGCAGGCAGAGTCGTTTGATGACACGAGGTTCCTATATACCATCATCTCGAATCCAAAGGCATAACAATAGGTAGGCATCTTCTCAAGATCTATACGAAGATCTAAAGGTGAACCAATAGACAGAGAGAGATGCTCTTCCTGCGGCCCAAGAACGTCTTCGTTCAAAGAGCTAGCAATGACTTTCTTCCCACCCGGAGTGGAATTCGGGGATAGGACTTTGCCTGCTATCTTGATTGCTGCTACTTTGATTTATATTCTTTTTCCTGGTCCAGGTAAAAGGATTTTTTCTATTCAAAGCAGAGAAAGAGTTTCTGACTACCTCTTCCTATCGCACCGATCGAAAGAGTGCAACCATGGCAAGCAAGACGCGAATAGAGCTGTCTTTCACAACAGGAGAGAGTACTTCATTGAAGTCCACACCCTCTCTCTGACTATAGCCCTTTGCAACCAAGCGTGCGAGGAATTTTTGATTCAAAGGCTACGCTCCTACTTATTTCACTCCGAAGACTCAAAGTATTTACTACTTTGCTCCGCACTTTCTCGAAAAACGTTATTTTACAGCTATATGGAGATACCGAATTGCATTATGAAGTAGCCTTCCATTAAGGAAAATGCCTTGATACCCAAATTCCCGGGGTATCTACCCATTTTGCATTTTTACTTGAAATCTTGGGCAGAAATGGCTTCACGTACTTTAGCCCCAAGTGGAGTATAAAAGAATGAATGCTGTGACGAATGCGCAGGCTAAAGGATATGAATCGTGAAAGCGTTAGGCCGAATCTCCTTTTTGTGTGGAGAAAAGGGGTGGAATTAAGAGTCTTTCTAATGCCTAATAAAGGGATGAATGCCCCAAAAGAGGACTAAGAGCTAAATTCCAGAGACAGCTTAAGGGGATTCTAAACCTTTTTTTGCTCCGGGTCGTCAGCATTCGGAAGAGAAAGAGTCCTTGGCGCCTTGTAAGGAATGAACAATCGGTGCAGTCTCATCTCAGTAAGAGTAAGTGACGATTCCCCGACGCTACGATATGA